>VWZV01005811.1:879843-899646 GCA_013397155.1 Irena cyanogastra
AAAAAAAAAGCAAACGGGCTTTTGATAAGGTTCCATTAATTGAACTGTAAACATAGTAGTTCCTCTGCGCTTGTTTGCTCACTGAAACTCTTCCTCCTCCTCGTCGATATGGCCCATGGTTTGTTTTTGTTTGCTTTTAATTTTTGTTTTCAGCTAGTACGTTTTAGAGAGCTTTTGATACAGATTTACTTAGATTTTTTGTCTGATTTAGGCTGTTGGAAGTTACTTGTAGCCTTTCAACTTAGGATGAGTACGAAGGTCCTGTTCTCAGCCTTTCTGTACCCCAGGCCTTTCTGAAATGCTCAGCGAGTCTGCACTAACGTAGAGCCTATGGGATGACAACAATAGCAGTCTGGGGGAAAAAAAACCCTTCTGCTGAAAACTCTGTTCTTGGCTATGTAACAGTGAGTGGCTGGATTTCAGCTTCCTAATAGTTGCATGAAAGGTGGAACGTAAAAGTAGTCCTGGCTGAGGAGTGCAGAGCTGGGACAGCCTTGTGCTGTTGCTGGCCGTGGCCCTGGTGGCACTGGTGTGCCCATGGCTGTCGGGACAGGGCTCTGTGGAAAATTCCCGCTATGAACAAGCTGGCAGTACAGTTAAAAAGCCCAAGCCTCTGGCTCAAAGCTGTGAGGTCTCTCAGAGGGTTTGGACAGCTGGTCAGGTATGTGAAGACAAAATAAAATGATACCTGGTTTTTGCTGCTTTTCCGTGGGAAAGTTCGTTGGACCACACCTGACAGAAGTTTTATATACATGTCGTGAAGTCGTCTTGGGAGTATTGGACAGTGCTGTGAGATATGCAGATTAGAAATGCCAGGAAGACAAATATTATTTTGGCTTTAATATTGTGTGTATAAGTTATACATGGAAATGCAAGAACCCAGAATGAGCCTCTCATCCAAAGACTTGCTGTGGCTTAACAGAGTGCCCAGGGAATGGGCAGGTAGATCCTTCTGGCTGCTGGTCACCCTTCCCTGAGGGACTCACTTGGTCCTTCAGGTTTGCCAAAATCTGTGGATATGTTTTTGTCATACCTACTCTTGGCTTCAGTTCAGGGTTCTCACCTTGACCCCTCTATGAACTAGATCAGAAGCTTCATCAGCCACAGTGCTGCGGAGGCTTCAGCACAGGTTTAACTTCACTCATACGAGTTGCCCCAGTGAAATTAGAGGCATCCTTGAAAGCAAGCTTGCATATGGAGATTTCAAGCTCTGGGCTGCCTCTCGTAAGCTTTCCAGGGTGTGATCTGCACGTTGTTTTTCCTTGCATGGGGCTGAGAATAAATGCTCATATCATGTTTGAGTTCCGTCCAGAACAGCTGACCATACTTGGGACCAGTACTGGCAGAGTAGGAGCAGTGGTGCTTCTCTGGTGGAGTTTTATGGAGTATTAGTTTCTGCTTGGGGCTTGAAGTCTTGCTGGAAGCTAATGAAGCTTATACTCTTAAATGCTCAAGCCATCCTTTTGAGCAGAATTTAGTTTTCTAAGTCAGTGAAGTAATTTTCAGACTGTGACCTCAGTCAGTTGATGGGCCTGGAGGATACAGGCCTAGTGGTATGAATGGATCTAGATGATTCCCTGATCAGTTGACATGATTCTACTAAAGACCTAGTGATTTGTGATTCTGACCACATGGCTGTTGACTTTGGGACTTGGCCTAGGGCTCCAGTCTTTTTAAGAAGACAATCCTTACACTGCCTTTTGTGTATCTACGTTTATTTATCAGCCAGTTCTGCAGCCCCCTTCTGTATACAAAGTAGAAGATATTCAGGCAAGTAATGTCAGTGACTTGAGTGTGGTTATTCAGCTGAATAAATGGTGTGCAATCCAAGTTCAAAGCAGCAGATTTTGGGTGTGAGTACTCTTTTTGTGGAGCATGTGGGAAAGTAATTTCCAGAGCCTGGGATCTTGGCATGCCTTAAATTTTCTCCTGTTCTTAGGCTTTGCCTCTATCCGGTGGGTGGGTGGGCTGGAAGTCAGATGGAAGGCTGGGCTTTCCTCCCCTTACAGAAAGCAGCTCTTCAGAGAAATTCCACAGCTGTTTCTGAGTCTGTCTGGAGTTGCCTTCTTGCTTTGTCGCTGCTGTTTCCTCCTGCTGTGCTGTGCTCTGCGAAGGGAGCAGAGCAGTCCTTGGAACTGATGTAGCTCTGTAGCATGATCTGTCACACCAAGTGGCTTTAGAGGAAACCCTTCCAGCCCTCATCAGGGCAGCCTCTCCCTGAGTCCTGGACTGGCCAGGCCTCAGCATTTTCTGGTCTGACTGCAGCAGAGCTGCCCCCTGCCTTAAAGGCAGCCATGGTGGCAAAGCACCAACAGCATGGGTTAAGGGGCGCTGGGGATGGCAAGGAGAAGGATGCTGATGTCTTCGGGATGAATTCATTTCCAGGGTTGTGAAAGAGAGTTGCTTTCACACTGAGATCTGAGTGATGTCCTTCAGCCCTGACAAAGCATTTCACCGCTTTCAGATACAAATCCCCTTGTCCTGTTTTTCTGCTGCAGAAATTACCTCTTCAGAGCACCCCCCAGATGTAAATAAGTTTGAAATTTGCCTCTTTCTGTTCCAGATGTGTAACATCTGGATAGTTACAGAGCTGAACTGCATTGTGTGCTATGCAGCTCACAGGCTGGATTGAGCAAGGCGTTTTTTGAGATGTAGCAGAACATGGGACCACCACTAATCAAACATGATTTTCATCTGGTTTTATTTTATTTCATTTTAACTTCGTTTCCCCAGGAAATGAGCGCTGCTTGTCTCCTGTTTGGCCAGTTTCAACCAGATTGCACCAGTGCTTGGCAGTCTGGAAGATCACTAATTTCCCACTTGTGTTTGTTAAGAGTAGTGGGTGGCTGGGAAATCTTTGAAGCAGTGCTCTCTCTGATGAAAAGTAGACTGCTTGCAGCTACTCTCTGTTCTGCCTGGTAGCGGCTGCCCAGCCAAGCATTACATGTGTGGTGGTCAAACATGCAGCATCTCTGCAGCACTGAGCAATTTGCAGGCTGTGTGTGGCATCCAGGGCAGGGGTGGATGCAAGGCAGCATTGAAGGAAGCTGCAGGAGCAGGAGGGCAGAGGACACAGATGTCCCACAGATGAGTCCTGTTTGTTACTCTTTCTTGCAGTATGGCTACCCTTTGCTTTGTCAAACTCAAGCCACCTGAGATTTAGGAAGGCTTGTGGGCTGACAGCTGCAGCTTGGCCAAGCCTGCTTTCTCTGACCTCCAGGACGCCTTGGGAGGTGAGTGTTGGAGTAGATGGGAATATGCTAGCTGGGCAGGACTTAGCAGAGGTGTGTGTGCATTGACAAACTCTTTCCATGTGTGCAATGGCAGTACGATAATCTGGGTGTTCACTGGCGCCAGCCATCCTGTTGAATTCAGTGATAATTTGACACTGATAACATTCAGTGCTGTGTGTTTCTCCCACAGTAGCTTCTGTGAGTGAATGCAGTCTCGGATTCCCACACAGCCCGCTCCCTCTCCAGAGTTACTTTAGGTACGTGTGCACTTGAGCTGAGGTGCTGCTGTGAGATGTCAAGGACGTTCTTGTGTGTTGCTGAGCATCCCAGTATAGATGCAGCTGGTTTGGCATGGCTGTCTTGAGGGGTGTGCCTCTGAAATCTGGACACCATTGTACTAAGAAAAGCAGACTTATCCTCACCCAGGCTGTGTCTGTGCTAGACAGTATAGCTGTGCAGTATGTGGTGAGGACGTTTCTTCCAGACTTGGACTGAAGCAAAAGACAAACATTGACTGTAGAAATAGGAATGTCAGAGGTGTTGAGCATTTATGGGATGCACATGCAATTCCTCACCCAGTGTTCATTTTGATACCCTTTTTGTTGCTGCTGGTTGTTAGACAATGCATACCTGTTTTCATGGGGCATAGAGCATGGCCCTGCGGAGATCACCAGTGTCAGGCTCTAATGTCAAAATATTATGTGACACCTTAGAGGGCCAAGGTAAATCTCAAACACCCATATAGATCTAGGTAAAACCAGATGCATCTGTCAAGGTGAGGCGAAGGGAGGAACTGTATAAGTGGCTTCCATCATGGTTTACAGAGGATGTGGTGCACTAAGTCATACCAACGAGGCAAAATGCTATTCCCTTTCCCCACACAAAAACTCTGCCTGGGCATCTCTGGCATCCAAGTGTAATTCTCTACACTATAAGAGACATGTCACTTAGTGAAGCAGAACATCTCTTGCTTCCCTTCTTTTCCCCACCATAAACACCATCTCTGACCACTGGTAGCATGGCATGGTAGGTGACTGTGGTAGGTAAGAATGGACTCTAGGGCTTGGATGCGACATTGCAGGTCCCTCCTCTGAAGCTGCTAGCCACCCAAGCTTCGGTGTCAGAAATCCCTAAGCAGGCAGACCTGGGGTAAAACATGGCTGTGGTGTTATCTTTGCCTGTTCTTGTTAGATGTATTGTGCTACCCCTATACATTTAGGGATGGTGCAGTGCTTTCTCTGTTAGCTTTTAAACTGAACTGAGCAGGTTGCATGCCAAGAGGGAAGGATTGCAATGTTTCCATTACCAACCACAGTGGACTTTTCCATAGTGGAGCTTTTCCAGAAGATGTGCACTGAGAAGAGCTGGTGTGACCCGAATGCCTGGGACACTGCAGGCTCTGACTGACTGCACCTCAGGGACTTGATAGCTCCAGATTTTGCAAGCTTCACTCTCTGAGGATGGAGAAAGATAGAAGCGAAACTTGCTTTGTTAGGTGCACAGGATCATGTAAAGCTTGTGGTAGTAGCTGCCAGCACTCTACAGACAAGATGGAAGTACTACTTAAAGTCTGGGTGTGTGTTTGTAACTGGGGACATACAAAGGCAAATAAGACTTTTTAAAAAGCATGAAGCATGCATAGGGAGCGTGCTGTCCTGCCAGCTAATACCATCTGCAAATAAAACAAGTTAGATTGTTACTATTGCAGTTGCTTTCCCTCACAAAGCAGGGTGACCCAGATGCTGAGAAGCACATTGGCAGTTGGCCTGAAGTCAGACGTGTGCAAGGTAATTTACTTAAAAGACCCAGCATAACAATTATCATCCAGGATGAACACATACAGCTGTAATGTTTGCTTGCCAGTTGTATTTCATGTGATCCTCTCCCTGAGGTTGTTCATTGACTGCATCTACCAACAAACGCGGAAACACAGCCAGGAGATGATGGGCTTCTTCCCTGTCCTGCAGTTAGGAGCAGTGATTACACTTAAACAAGTTTTATTGTGGAGGTAGCAGGGATTCAGTGGCTTGGGCCAGAAGGCTGTTAGTAGGGTCATTTGGGGTCTAGGCCTTGGGAGCTTTCTTTCTGACCTTGGGCAAAGCACATCAGCTGCTCAGTGCCTCTGTTCATAAAATCTGATTTGTGACAATCAGCTTCAGAGTAGGTGATTGATACTGGTCTTGGTTTCCTCCTCTGAAACAACCCCAAAATCTCCAAATGTTTGTGCATGGAATTGAAGCATAAAAGCTCCCTTTCTTCTCCCTGCTCTTTACCTCAGATAAAGGTGGAAGAAAGGGAGTTGTTCACAGCCATCTGCTGGAGGCATCCATCATGTTGAGAGCAGAGGCTGCTGGTTGTTCCACATGTTATTAATGATGAGAAGATATAAACATATGATCACATAATTGTGTTGCATTTCAATTGCTTACAAAATAATGATATCAGGAGAACAATGGGGTTACAAAATCAGGCGGACAAAAGCAATGAAGTTCCAGGACTAATGTTGCAGAACTCCCCTTTGCATCTGCATTATGATACAATCTTTAATTCTGTAATTGCATCATTTTTTCCTTTCACAGAGTCCCTTTTTCACTGGATAGGTAATTGCTGCATAATTCATTTTATCTTCCCCACATTTACTTTCTCCATGTGTCTCTACATCTATTTATTTTACACCCTACCCAGACCTTGAACTGAACAGTTGTTAATTCCTTCCTGGAGGGCTTTCTCAGGTGGGGAAGTTATTCTTGCAGCATACCAGGTACAGGTACTGTCTGTATTTTCATAGTTGAGGAATGAAGTCAAACAGCAAATCAATCTCAGGAGATTGAAACACCTTCAATTTTGGCTACGTCAAAGAGGTGCTTGGGTATGATTTTATTTTTCACTCATCCCAGAGTACCTGGCATGATGTAGCAGTTCATCTGCTGGAAGCACAAGGACAGCTGACCTCAGCTGCTGGTGTCTGTAGATTAGCCCTAAAGGCCTTGACTTGAGGGTGGAACTGCCCCATTAGGGGTCACCTGAAGAGAAAACTGGTTTCAGAGACTTGCTGAGCTTCTTAAAAGGTTGAGTGTGGTGCCAAGAAGGAGCTAATTCCTGCCTGCCGGTGGTATGTCCAACTTCCTCGTGCAAGGTGGCTGTGTCTCTTTCTTCCTGCATTGCTTTGTTCACTGATGTTTCTGACCTTCACCGAGTGAGGCAGGGTTTGAGGGACAGCTGTTGCTTTTATCACACAACCTTACTGCCTTTTTTTTGAAAGCAGTTGATTTCCAGAGCTCAAATGTTTGTGATCATTGAACTGGAAACAGAGTCAGTGCATATACATACAGAGGCTGGGTGAAGCTTGTATGGGCAGTCTTCATTTTGATGCCTCCTAATTTTTAAGTGATCAAGTTTGTAGTCATTGTATTTAAAAAAATACCATAGCTAGATTTAAATGTAATTTTATAACTGTACAAAGGGAAAAGCAGGAGATAAATAAAAATTAGGCCTTGTCATATGAATCTGCAGTGGCCTGAGCATCCAGAGCACAGACTCTTGGGATGTAACATTAAGTTCTAGCCCATGAGATAAGGGCCTGGTGAGGAAGCACTTTGGCTATGGATGGTGGTTGGTGGCTGGAGTGGGATGACGTGCTCAGCAGGTTGTCTGGTGCTGTACTGGGGAGACTTTGCAGCCCAGAGTCTGGACTTCCTAAGATCCCAGTTAAGGGTAGGCAGAGTTCTGGTGCTTCCCAAGTCCTCTCTGATTTGCCTGTGTCTGTTCTGCTCTTCACTGTGTGGCAGCCTTAAACTCGCCCTCCCCAGTCCTCCCTCCTTTCCCCCTCTGTTTCTGTATTCCACTAACAAATGCCATCTGTTTCTCTCCGTGTTCTTGGGTAACATCACTTTAGCCTTACCATTTTCCAGAGGTCCTGGATAGCCTGCCAGGGTTATGTGCAATCTTGATTCCAGTGTAGATCTGTAATTTTTGCTTGTTCAGACTGTAGGTGAAGGCCAGCCCAATGCCTTTGAAGCATTTTTGAGGATTTATCTTCCCTACTTTTAGACCAGAGCCATTACTATGGGATACTTTGAGATCAAAGAATGGGGAAATGGCTGCTTTAGGCCAACTCTGTTTATACCTTATATCTCAAGAATATGCTCTGTTCCACCCTGTTCCTCTGTATTTTGTTGTATGCAGTCTTGCTTGATGTCACCTACCTTCAATGGGGTGGAATATGATACTGAAATTGCAACAGGTCATAGTGAGGAACACTAGTTGCTCGTGCTTTTTTTATTTTCTGGAAATGAATAGCAATATGATAGTGCAAGAAAGAGTGTAGAGGTTCTAGAGGCTGAGCTTCCAGCTGAAATGCAAGTTGGTGAACTTGGCCACCTTTCAGAAAAGTGATGTCTGTTGTTCCAGCAAGTCATTAGATGTCTGCACTTCTGTCTTCTGACCAATTTACAGTGAGTCTCTTCGTACATCTTTATTCAGGGGAGAGGGGTGGTTTAATACCAACCTCACACAGCAGCAAGAGAGGATGAAGTAGACAATTTCTGATTATGTTCAAATGAGCATAACAATAGACTTTCTTTATGTACTTTAGGATTTTTTGTTTCATTTTACTAGATGAGGAAAAGTGGATGTACCAGCAAAGAAAATATGCTTGCCAACAAATCTGGTCTTGGAACAGACCAGGCTGACCTGCAGTGAAACAGTTGGGATGATAATAATTTAAAAGTCAGACTTGTGTTCTTGGGAGTTTGTGATATAAATCATGGCCATGATCACTATAAACCATGTCAAACTAGATTAATAAAATAATGTCAGAGTGTCTTAAAAAGTTTCAGATGACTCCAAGGATTGTACATCTTCACAAAATAATTAATAAGCCAGATGCTAAGAACTGGCACCAACCAGTTTTTCTCCTAGCATTGCCACTGTAAGTCCAAGAGCCAGCATTTGATTACTGAACTTCATGTGTTTGAGGAGAAACAATTAACAGGAACATGGGACTGGTCTTCAGCTCTTATCTGCAGGTTGTTGGGGTTCCAGGGACTTTGTCAAGCCTCTGGAGGTTTACTGGGAGAAACGACTTGCATCAATGGAGACATCTACACATCTTTAACAGGTGGGGGACAGGTTTTGTGGGGGAGAAAGTAAACAGCAAAAAACACTGCATGCTTCTGGCCTAGGCATCTCCAGCCTGGAAAGTGGTGATGAGCCTGTGTGCCTAGGATTTGGTCTGAGCTTGGATAGGCCTCACTTAATCCCTCGTTCTCTCTATTTTGTGTGTGCGGTTTTCTTTTGAAGTAAGCATGTTTAGGCAGACCTTCAGGCACTGTGAGTTGTAATAGCTCCCCTGGGAAAGAAGCAGCTCCTCTGTGGGATGGCCCCCATGTTAGGTGTGCCCTGCTGGCCTCTCTCCACCCCTGGTTTTGCTCCCTCCTTTCCTGTTCCTCACAGCATCTGTGGTCAGATGCTGAGAGGCAGGGACAGGGCTTGGAAAAAGCTGGCTCAGCAGAGGAGGTGGAGAGCCAGCTGATGCCACTATTAATGTTCTTTCAAAATTGATGGATGAGACGACTACAAAATTCCAGAGGGAAGTGAAAGTTAACAGAATCCGTGTTTTAATTGTATTCTGGATTGTTTTCAGCAGCCAGCTTCTGAGGTGCAGGACAGATCAAGCATTTTTGTGAGGATGTTGGTATGGACTGCGCACTGTACTGTTTTTAAAAAAAGAAAAAGATTGGGCCAGTCTGTTTTCCACACTCTGCTGCTCTCAGTCTTCTTCACTTGTCCTGTGTGGTAGTATGCTGTGTCTAGACAGTAAATCAGATCTGAAATACGGTCCCGATGCAGCTAGAGAAACAAGAGGCTCTTGCAAACACCTGTGGTGTCAAGGTGCTCAAGCCTGTAAGGGGTACCTAGGTTCTGGATGTGTAATTTCCTCTGTGTGCCCTTCATCCCCATGCAAAGGACTGAGGATGATGGAGCTGTCTGGCTGGTGGGTGACCAGCAGTGCTGGCCTTTAACCTGAGGGAGATTGTTTTTCAGCTGATGAAGCCCTCTTGCTCGGTCTGCAAGTAGCAGTTGTGTGTGGCATGTAGTTTTCTCCTGGCCAGGTGTTTTACTTGAGTGTGCTTCATCCAGGATTGGACCAAAACACTCTCTTCTAAGTTTTGTTTTTCTTCAGGCTTTAAATAAACCAATTTTCTTTGTAGTATTTTTCCTAGATTTTCTTTCCTCTGTGACTGAGAACTTCTCCCCACAGGCTCTTTAATTCAAACATAACATGCTGTAATTCTGCATGTTTTGAAAGAGTACTTGTGTAGGTGGTTAAGAGAAGAAAGCATCAGTCTTTTCGCTTGCCTCCTCCTGGTTCCTCCCAAGTCAAAAGCTGTGAATGGGACACCTTTTGGGAGTGGGCTCTTTAATTTAAAGTTCCAGTCTCGAAGTCTTGTCATCTTCATGAAACAACCATTCTTTTTTCCATCAGCTGCAGGTGGAGTTGCATAAGAGAAGGTGTCCTTGGGGTCTTGGAGGGCTGCTCTGTTTCTGAAAATGAATAATTTGAGGTGGAGGTAGTCTTCTGTCTCAATGCTTTTAGCATGTGTGTTTCTTTCATCTCTCTCATACCTTTGTAAGTATTTCTGGGATCCAGTTTGGCAATGAGGAGCCTCCCCCATTTCTCCTTCATGGGGCAGCAGCTGCTATCGTAGTGGTGAGGTTTAGAAATTGGTTCCTCTGGCTTCATTTCCTGCTCTGGAGCTGGTTGGTATTTATTAAAATAAGCTAACATTAGGCAGGGTAGCACACCAAGGAGCTGGACTGCTGTAAGAGGAAAAGTTCCTCCCATTGTCGCAGGGGGGAAAACAGGCTTGTGAGATGTGGTTGTGATCTCTGTGAGTTCCAGAGGTGCCTTGGCTAAGCAGGCAGTAAGCGGGGAAGATGAGCAGTGGATCACAGCGGCTTTCTGACATCCTAAAGGACACAAAATCTTTGCAGTGTTTACTCTGAAAATATTCTCTCTGCCTTTCCAGAAGTGTGCTGTTTGCACACAGGCAAACACTGAGATTGTGCAGTGTACGTGCTTGCGCTGTTTGTGCTGTGGGCACAGCTGGTAATGCTGATAGGAGGCTTTCTCTTGTACAGGCGCTTGCTGCTTAGAAAGTAGAAATTTGCTGAGAGCAGCACTGGAAGCCCAGCAATTCTCCTTCCAGTGGGGTAGGGAACTGCAGTGGGGGCTGAGCTGTGCCACAGAAGGACCAGAGGTGCTGAAGTACTAATACTGTTATTTGGAATATTTAAATACTTTAAGTTTTTTTTTCCCCTTAGCAATACTTTCCAAATCTATTTATTTAAAAGAAAACCTGAAATATACTATTTTGCAGATGCTTGGGAGCCTGTTTTCTTCCTTCTGCCATGGTAGATCTGTTGACATCAGTGACTACAGCTACAGGTTGCATGTCCAGGTGAAGCTTTTCTTTGCTTTTGTGGTATCAAGCCCTGTTTGGTATGTTCTGATCTGATTCTCACAGAATTTCCTTTTGTTTGCTGCACTGTTTTGTATGCCAGTTTCCCTGTAAATGTTATGAGAACTGGCAGTATGGGCCTGATGCCAAGGGTAAGGGACTAATACAAATATATTTATTTTTATATTGGAAGCTCTTGCAATTCACACTTTGCTGGCAGGGTGGTAATGATGTTTCACAGAAGAATGCCTTTCATTTTGATTTCAAAGTGCTCTAACAGGGTCCATCCACAGTCTTAGGCATGGCAAATGATGCACCAGGATCAGGGGCCATTCAGCAGCAGGAGATGGGGATGGAGATGGGCCTGGGGGCATAGGATGAGCTTGAGGTTCGTCCAGGATAACAGCACTGCTGTGGCATCCCCAGAGCAGGGTGTGATGTCCCTGGGGGCCTAAAAAAGGTCATGTTTCAATGTTTTAATTGCCGGACCTGTGCTGTAGCCATTCTGCTGTGTTGCTTATTCAGTGTTTTGTTTTAAGGGGCCTGAAGATGTGTTGCTGTAGCTGAACAAGGTGTCCTCTGTGAGATCCAAGGTCCTTGCCTTTGCAATAGCTGGGATAGTTTGGGGTGTGCGATAATAGCTGCAATAGTTTGGGGTGTGCAGAGCCAGGGAGAGAAGTGGCTGTGAGCCCTTACAGTAGCCGAGGGTTTGCTTTGGCTCCTGGTGCGTGGCTGTGCTCAGCAGGCTGTGCAATGTACAGAGCCTTGTCAGGCCAGGGTGCTTCCAGTGGGACGTGGCAGCTTTGGCACCTGGGGCTGTGCAGTCTGAGGGCACAGTGTTTCAGCTGGAGAGACACTTGATGGGCGGTCAAGATGGTTGTTTGCTTTACTGATGAGATGATTAGTAGATGGTGTCCATGGCTCTCATTAGAGACCTGTGGAAGTTTGGGTTCAAACAGAAGGATCTCTGTGTGTCTGTAATTTATGAGGGCCGCTGCTCAGACCTTCATTCGTACTCTTAATTGTTCCGCAGTGGCAGTGGGGAGAAGTTGGAAAATGCTAATTGTGTCCTGTGCTCTCAAATGGGAGCAAAGGTGGCCGGGGCATGTGGCTCACAGAGGCTTAGATGCTCCTCTGTGTTGTGGATCAGCAGTGTGGTGCAGGGGGATCTGTTTTTCATATCCTGATGATTGGCTTTCTTTGTATAGAAATACCCATTTTTTAAAAATAGCTGAAATCAAAGGGCCAGGCTCTTTGATACAAAACTATTTGTTCTTGGTACTTGTCACATGCTTAGTTGACTGAATTAATCAAATGGAAAATGCTTTTTCCCAAACCAGAAAAATTCTATGAAAAGAAATGTACTCCACCTATTTTTTTTAATTTAAAAGCAAAATACAAAAAGATCTCTCTTCTCTGCTTCCTTCTCTCACCCTCTTTCTTCTGTATCTCTTCGTGGCAAAATAAGAAAAGTAAAAGGTTGAAGAAAATGTTTTGTATGGGCATTCACACACATATGTATGGAGGAAAAAACCAAAATATATGGATGTTTTTGACTTACCAAAAACAGGCTGGTAAAAAAATCAGTGATTTATGTAAATCTACTTGTATGAAAAAGTTACATTTAACAGCTTGAAGTAACTTTGCAAGTTATTCCACTTCATATTCTGGTGGTACATAAACATAAGCTTAATTTTCCACTTTTTTGCCCCTGCATATCCTTTTCTAACTTACAGCACAGTTGCTGTTCATGTAGAACTAGTCTAGGGTATTGAATAGCCATGTCCAATTAATTTCCTTTCAGCTCATTGTCTTTTTTTTTTTTTTAATATGAATTAGTGCTAGAGGTAGTGGCAACTCTTAGTTCTGAAGTGTGCAGTGTACATCTTTGAGTGTCCTGACCTGCATCAGAATTTGGGAGCCTCTCTTCTCCATATCCTTCGTGGCATGTGTTCGAGCAAAAGCCAGCAACTGCTGCTGTTAGGAGGGTCTGAAGTAGTGGGTGTGATGTGCTACATACTTTTGAGATGTATCAGCTTCCCCCTTGTGTAAATCAGATCATCCTGTGTAAGGTGCAGATCCTTTTATGTTTCAGCATGGCTTGCTTGTTCAGTGAAAGGGATGCATGCAGTTGTCTAGGTGGATGAAACTGGTTTTGAGTGTTTCAGTACTGCCACGTGTGACAGAAATTCCGAGCTTCTTTGTGTGAAATGTGTCTCTTCCAAGAGAGGAAAGACCTTGACTGTACTTTGAAAACCTGGGTTGAGCAATTACTCTATGACCACATTAATGTTTTCTTTTCTTGCCACTTTTCCAATTGTGGCAAGATTTGCAAGCAAGAAAAAAGAAAACTAATGTAAGGAAGCAGATAACTGGGGGATTTGTTTGTTTTATTTTTTTAGTGCATCTTATCTGCATCTGATTTCTGGCAGTGTTTTGTGACCTCCAGTGGATCTCATGAGTGTTTTCCATTCAAAGCTCTAAGCAGACAGAAACCTATAAGCCAGAGCACTGAAAGCTCTGAGCTGCCCAAAAAGCTTCTTGCATCAGCTCTTCCTCTTTTCTCCTGTATTGGTGAACACTGAAGGCAATTGTTTAAACCAGCTCAGCTTTACTGCGAAAGAAAATAAGGAAAAAACCCATGAAACTGTCAACATTTGGAGATAAGTACAAAGAGGACTGACCACTCCTATTCCTCCTCAAGGCAATACCAAATTCATTGCTGGCCTTATTTCAATACCATTTTTAAAGCATTTGGAGATCAACTTCATCTGAAAACAGGACTGTAGTTTGATTGTAGTGCACCTAGGAAGTGGGGATTAGCCTTGTGTGTCAGGATACATGTGTTTAGACTATCTGGAGCTTGAATATTCTTGGAATATTCTCTGAGTGAAAACTTGGAGTCATCTAGGCATTAGCTGAAGAAGAAAAGGTCTTAAGTCAGAAAAATCATAAATAGAAGAAATGCGAGTTGCATTTCTTTTGTACTGCATAAAAGGAAATTGCTACACATGTTCATTTGGTAAGCAAACGGGTTCATGAACTGTATTGTATTGCCTTTTTTTTTGTAAATGTCCCCATTTCATTAGCTTCTGTTCTAAGATAGATTGCTGGCATGTTACCTTCTGTAGCCAAAAATCAAGAAGAAAGAGGTTTGTAGGAGTAGCAATTTCAGCGCACTGCCTGGAATCTCAAACTGCTTATTAGGTTTCCTGGAGTTTTTGGGTGATGTATTTGGTAGCTGGTGCTTTGTATCAGAAGTACATAATGTAAAGAAATTTAATTAGAATAGTGCTCATACACTTTCCATCAGCCTTTTGACTGGATTTTGCTAGCTTTGTAAAACATAAAACTCCAGGTATTGGCAAAAATCTCTTCTTGTGAACTCCTTTCCTGTGAAAAACTGGTGCAAAGTAGTTCTGTTCTATCAAAGGGAGAGACTAGGAGGCGTGCTGCTTCTCCCGAAACCGCACAGGTCTCTGTGCTACTTCGAGGATGCACGTTGGTGATTTAGCTCTTCCTTCATCACAGATCAAGGGTGCCTCTTTCCTGGTGCCTTGGCTACCACTGCAAGGCCTCCTTACAGATCTTGAACCGTTAGAGGGAGGTGCCCTTGCCCTTACCTGTTGAGAAAGGGTGCTCAGCATCTGGGAGGCACAGGCACCATACTGGAACTCTTGCTCTCCCCAGGAAAGCTGAGGCAAATCGGAAAAAGCTAGAGAAGCAGGGTCCTGCAGTCCACACACTGTCTGCTTCCTAGGTCTTAGTACAGTGGCTTTTTGCAAGCAATGAAATTAGATGGCCATGTGCCCAGTGCAAGAAATTATTCACTCCACTGTATTTATTTTTACAGTGAAATTGCATTTTCATACCTCCGTGAGAGAGACTGTAGCCGGATACAAACCCAGTGAAGCATTTCTTTTTGTGGACATAGCGACTTTGGCACAGCTGTGATGAAGCTTGCTACTCTCTTCATGAAAACACACTGAGCTGGGAATACTGCTGGTTTGCATCCTCTCTGAGGAAATTTGGCAATGCAGTTGTGATGGATGGAGATTGTATTTTGTCACACTCCAGATCAGCATTGCTGTGCAGGAAAAGATGCGCTGGACAGGCATAGCTTTAGTAAAGTTACGTGACCGTGATTTCACAGTGAAACATGGGATTAAGAACTACCTAGAAAATAATTTAATTTCACTTTCTAGTGACTCAGGAATGCGAACACTTTAGATTTGAGGCACATTTCTTAAAAGGGTTTTATATTTCAGTGCACTGAAATTAATATGCATGTAAAAGCTTGAGAGTACGAAGTCCGTGCTTGTGAATTGGGCAGTTAGTGGTTTGGCCCACCTGCATTTTGTGTTTACATGCAAAGTAATTTGCATTAGCAGTAGAGCATTCCATGTGCATGTAGCATGTGTTACTACTAATCTGCACACAAATAAAGTAGTTCTGAGAAATATAGGAGGCCATGTAATTAAGATGGGCTACTTGTTGGAGGTCACTAGATTGTGTCTTGTCTTAAACACAGAAGAGGGGAGGAAAATGGAGGTGAGATGGTGGAGGTTATATGATTGTTTTAGTTATGATCCAGTCCACTTTGAGTAATGCAGCCTGCTGTTGATGTTAGAGAATTACTCAGGGCTCTGTTTCAACTGGTCTCCAAAATGACTCAGTGTAAGAACCGAGGTCATGTGAATTTTTTTTTAAAAGACTGACTGGACTAATTAGGCTATGCTATGTGGCTTAGTAGTAGTAAAGCATGCCCAGTGTTACTGGTAAGAGTTCAACCTTTAATTTTCTGCTGGAAGCAGCTTTCCTTCAAAATCCAGAGATGTACAGCAGTTGTGATTAGAGATTGTAACATAAAAACCCCAAAGCAGTGTAGAAATTATGGGGGAAGGAAAGAAGCTGTAGAAACTGGAAGGCGAGTTAATTATATGACAAGGGATCCAGTGAAAAAGCAGATGGCTTAACATTCAGTGTTGCAGGGAGAAGATAGATTGTATGAATGTTTAGTAACTACTTTGACTGAGTCTGTTCATGTGCACATAATACATATATATTAAAAAAATTGTAGCTGCTGTGATTATGTATAATGGCTTATTATGTAGTTGCTAGAACAAGGCAACAGAGGAGTAAGACTTCCAGACATACTTTTTATGCTCATTACAAACATTCAGTTCCTCTCTCTCCACCTCTGGACAAGCCAGATGTTGCTTGCATGTTATCTGTGTTCCTCCTTGCTTCCTGCTTGCTCTCTGTCCCTACCCACCTCCTGCCCCTGCCCTGGCCTCCACCTCCTGTAGGGAGTCTTGTGTCTTTTCTCCTGCTGCCTTCTCCATCCTCTTCACACACTTCTTAAACGTCAGTAATACAGATGTAAATGAGGCAGATTTTTAGTTCCCTCTTAATTTCTGTAGCATATGTAAGTTCAAAAGATAAAAAAAAAAATTAAATAGAAGTCTTTGTCCAGTGTTGATTCCAGATATTGTAAATGATTGGTGAAGACCTTAGATTATTTCCACAAGGAAACTCTTAGTATAAACTTTGCCAAGTTTTACATGGTTGAAAAAAATAATCTCTTGACTCATAATTCCAGAGGGGTAATTTTATTGAGGTTCAGACTCAGGTTTTGTATTGTAGGAAGTCTGTGTCTACTAAGGAGAAGCCTTCATCTGTCACGTACTGTTTACTGTCCAGAGCCAAATTTCAAGTCTGGAGGTGTGAGGCCATGTGCTATTGAAAGGGTTCTCTCAAAATCAGGTCTTTGTATTGCCGAACCAGAGGGCAGTATGATCAGATGAGCCAGAACATGCAGTGGGGTGTTCTTAGTGATTTTCATCAATTGCAGGAAGACAGAGGGCTACCTGGCATGTTCACAAGGCCTGCTGGGCAAATGCACTGAACCAGTAAAAACATTTCGAAGCAATGCTGTGTTTTGTGCCTGTGGTATTCATGGATGAGTGCTGGGTTGCGTCAAGACTGTCTTTGCTTTTGTGTGACACATTGGTCTCGTGCTGGCAAAGGTTACAGGGTGGCATTGGGTGCCTATTTGGGTCCCAGCATAATGGTCAGTGTGGTGTGATTCCTCCAGCACAAGATTGGCTTGGCTTTCTGGTTAGATTTTGATCCAGAAGAAGTAACCCCTGTCACCACAGGGTGAGTACAGCATGGATGTCGTACACAATGTGTCACTGCTAGGTCTGCCCAGTTTAGTGGTGGCCAGTGCTGAGTCCAGAGGAATTCTTTCCTTTTCAGCTGTGCTTGGTGTTGGCACAGCGTAAGCTAAACTTAAGCTGCCTGAACACCAGTTTAGCTAACTTGTTGTTCTTTGCTACTTTTGGTCTTCCCAGCACAGACAAACATAATTTCTCCTCTTCAAAGGCTCTTTTTACTAGCTGCTTTTTTAATTCCTTACCCCCCTCCCAGTGACACCTCCAGTAATGTTTCATTGCCATGCAAAATGAGGAAAGCACTTTGTCAGCAGCCTACTTCAGGCAGAGAAATTTATATCTTTGAGAAGCATATCTACAGAACAGCAATTACTCAGATCATCAATATTTATATAGCAGATAATAGACATCATGGACAAGATGAATATTGTCACAAGAGCAATAGATGCTGGGGAAGGGGGGAAATGCAAAATAAAATTGCTAGATTTCTTTGAGTGGGATAATTATTTAACTTTCAAGTGATTGGTGAAAATATCTTAGAGTCTGAATTAACTGTTGAGTGGGAGTTCGTCTGCTTCTAGAAAGCAAAGGAAATGCCCCCTCCTGTCTACCCTCAGTTCACGCAGCAAAAGCTGCCTGTTGTCCCCTTGCATGTGGCTTTAGCTGAAGGCAGTAATGGTGCCAGTCTCTGAATGAGGAATCATATAAAATAACAATCAAGTAATCAAGCAGCTTGTTTTGAAAATAAATTTTTGTTACATCTGCTGTGGATGGACACTTGCGGTTGAGATGGAGACGCAGTCACACATGCTTTGATTTTAAAAGCTGAGCCCCCGTGTTCAGGGAAAGGTGGCCATGCTAGAGCAGATTTTCTACCAGAGCTTCGCAGCATCCTGCCTGCCAGCTGATGTGCTGCTGGCTGCCTTGACACTGCCTGATTGGACGGGCAGCCCAGTGAGTCCCTGTCCGGCCTCCTGGCCGGAGGGACAGCCCAGGTCATGGCTTCCTGTTTGCGCAGGAGGTGCAGCTCCTGAATTCTGCAAAGAGAATGCAATGCCTCCTCCCACCCGCCCTTTTTAACCTTTTTATGGCAATGTGATTATTTGTGGGGCTTTCATTCACTGGTAAGGAAATCTGCTAGCTTGTCCTGCTTTTGAGATGTATTAAGTCAAAAATTGAAGCCCACTGCATGTGGGCTGTTCGCTAAAGAGAATTTACTTGCTGACTTTCTTCTTCTGCTTGTGAAATGCCTCTGAATAGCTCCACTTTTTTCTTTACACTGACTAACTGTTCACATGTGACTTCAGATAAATATCTGAAACCCTGCACCTTCCTGACTTCTTTCAGGTGAGGGGAAACAGTGGATGGGAAGGTACAGTACTTGATGTTCAGTGTTTAGCTCAGTTGGGTTGGCTGTCATTTGTAGCATTAATCACATGGTTTTCAAAACATTAAAGCAACTTGGGAACATTTGCAACAGAGTTGGGCCACCACAAAAGATTTTAAGTACCGCAGTATCAAGCCTCTGGGCTCTGTGTTCTATGGGATGCATATAACAAGGCTTCTTGTGCAATGCCCAGAGAAAAGTTGAAACAGCATTTGCAAAAGCTGGCGTACTAAATCACGAGTCAACACATGAACTGGCTACAGGGGAGGATCAAGATGAGGACTTTTAAGTGGGTATCCCTCTTTCTGTTGCACAAATATCAGCTAAATTGCTCCTTTGTATTCCTTCCTGGAGTTAGGTACCGTCTGTTAAGTTGTAAGCAGTGGAAGAGCTAGGGCTTGCTCTCTCTGAGTGAGGTCTGATACTCAGCCCAAAGGAAGCTAAGGCAGAGTTCTCACCTTTGTCTACCAGCTTTTGATCATGGATCTTTTTCTCTTCATAGGTAAACCCATTAGACTGCCTAGATTCTAGCCCTTTTTCAAATTAATTTTTAATATAACATAATTAAACATTCATTGTAGCAGGGACAGGAACTTCCTTCCTTTCACACTCACTTTTCCTTTCTGACCTGGATATTGAATTATGCACTTCAAAGTGGAATAGGGTTAAGGATCAAGCATTGGTGAAGCTCTCCTGAACTACTGAAATTCCTGGTACTTGAAACTTTAATCTGGGAGAAGGGAAAAGAATATTGTAATTTAGTAAGATTCACCTTTAGTGAAGAAAAGTTTCTGTGAGCATATCCAGGTTCATGTGTGGGTTCACTGAGTCTGTTGCTGGCATGTGGCTTGGGGAAGTCCTGACCCTGTTGCATGCAGCTCAATTTGAACTGAAGGCTTGTTTGAAGCTAAATTTTACCTGCTATTGCAGGTAAAGCTGAGATCTCCAATTACATCAGTATTAATAGTTTAGATGCTTGTTCCAGTGCATAACTGTGTTAATAGAGATGGTTTCTAAATTGCAGATCACAGACCCAGTACTGTAACTATGCATGTTTCAACTTTTTCTGAAGTAGTACCCCCTAAGGTTTTAATGATGGTGGTGTAATCTTTGCTGGGAATTTAAACTTGCAGTCAACAGGGTCACTTTTTTAGTTACCTTCCCCAGATCCCTTTGAGGCAGCCACTCTGAAGAGTCTGTTGAAAGACTGTCTGCAAAAGGGCTAAATTAATCATTATCATCTGTCTGAGATTCTGCCTTAAGGAAAGTAAGCACTAGATACTCCTTGGAGAGACTCCTGGAATTCTCAAGCCAGCCCCTTATGTAGGTGAGCCAGCCCTGTGACAGACACATTCATTGCTCCTCCAGGTGCATTGCAGCTTGGAATAGCTTTTTTTC
Source organism: Irena cyanogastra (assembly GCA_013397155.1). Taxonomy (NCBI): domain Eukaryota; kingdom Metazoa; phylum Chordata; class Aves; order Passeriformes; family Irenidae; genus Irena; species Irena cyanogastra. The sequence continues at coordinate 899,501 of VWZV01005811.1, forward strand.
AGAGTAAGGAGAAGAACAAGGGGCCATTGAAAAGAGCAAGTTATCAGCACTACTGATATGATAGATTATTAGGTTGTGTTGAAATAATGAGATTTTTCATCAGGCTAGATTGTTTGTACCTAATTCTCTGAATAGGTGTGGGTTTG
>VWZV01005811.1:899711-1105727 GCA_013397155.1 Irena cyanogastra
TTTTTTTTTTTTGTAACTTGCACAGAGATCCTGGAGATGATGAAAAGGATTGCTGTGTTTTGGCTGTCTTGTCCCATTGCTAAGCCTTGGTACATTTATACATTTATATTCTAATTTGAGGATGGGGTGTTAGTGGCATGAGGAAATGGTGTGTTTGCAGCATCCAGAAGCCATAAGCCTCTCTTAATTCCATTCCACTTCAGTGTCAAGCACGGGGGTACCACCATCAAGGCCTTTCTGTCAGGCTGGGGCTAACTAGCTAAAGCCTTGAGGGGTTTTGGTGAGTTAAGTGTGTAAAGATCCAGTCCTGTGTAGTGATTTTCTTCTAAGGCAGACATGGGAAGAACTGCATGGTGAAGGACGGGGTCAGGGATACATTGCTACAAAGCTTCAAGAATGTTCTTAGAAAAATCCCTCCTCCTTAGCTTCTGAGCAGTATAAGGGTGAAGTTGTTTGCTTCTTCAGTTGGTTTTAAGCTGGCTTGAGGATTTGCCCTGCATTGCCTTCTGGAAGAGTTTTTCTGCATCCTAATTTTGTCAAAGTACATCAGTTTCTTTTATGGAGGGACACTGCTGCCCCCCCCCCCAATCTCCTTTCACTGAAAAATAGAACTAACTGAAGGGTTAGATTTAAGAATGCTAGCACTATAGCCCATGGGAACTGTAGTTACCATAATTTATTTCCCATTTTTCCCTTGGGGTTTGGCTTTATGGCTAACTTACGTTTCCTCTTTTACAGTTTAGTTGCCATTTTGGTTATGGGAGATGCAGTCTAGCTGGGAAGCTCAGTCTCTGTTGAAGGCTGGGAACAAGGGTCATCCTGTCTGCAAGTACCTTGAGCTGGAGTAAGCAGCATTTCACAGTTCTGAAAATGGACCACCAAATTTCCAATAGTTAGTAGAAAGGCACCGCTTCCTTTAGTACAAGTGGAATTGCTGTTCATTTCATATAATTCATAAGGTGTTAATTTGAAAATTCATAAATTTTCATGAAAACTCACTTTATTTTTAATTATCATTATCTTGGCTTAATTTGCAAGCACAAAATACAACTTCTAGGGGCTTGTCCCACACTAACGAAGTGTGATACGAGGATGCTGAAATTAGTTGTAAGTTCAAAGTGTAGCAAGTAGGGGATGTGGTATGATATGCCTGAGGAGACCTCTTGTTTGGCATAAATATTTCTGACATGTGGAATGGACCTAGACTGGGAACAGGCATAAACTTCTCTTCAGATTTTACTTTCCAAGGTAGATAAGATTCCCCTCTTAAAATAGAAATCAGCAGAAATGCTGGAATTGTGTTCATTGAGCAGACTGATAGTTTGTGGAATAGGAGATGTGTCAGTATGAAGTTTAAGGATGTGTAGAAGAGAGAAGCTGGTCAGCAATAGCAAATTAGTTTGAATTCAGTGAAGTTGTATTTACTCACAAATTTGCTTTCAATAACCAATGAGCTATTTTTACGAGGACTGTTTACAACTGCTACTTTTATGGTTGGCTAATTAGCAACCCCTTTGGAAAGGAAAATGACCCTCCTGGAAGTCTTCAAGCATACAGAAACTTGGATTTTTTAATCCTCTCAATTTCATGGTGTCTTCTGCCTTTCAGTTTAGAATCTTTTCCAAGCTGCCACTCTCCCTGTTTGTGTGACTTCTACAGAACACACAAGTAATAGTAGTTCAAAGGGAATTTTAAAATAGATAATGAAATCTAGGGCATGTCAGGATGATTTTGAGGTGGTCTTAAAAAATCCAATAGTTGTCTTCTTTGAAAGCTTTTGCTGAATGTTTGAGATTTAACCTTCCTCGTGTTTATCTAAAGGTTGGGGAAGGTCTGTTCCTCTCAGCACATGTCGTATATGTTGGCATTTGGGAATTTGGCCAGGTTTCTCCACTGGAAGGATTCCTGGGCAAGTCTGGCTCAAACCTGCTGTTGAGAGCAGTTTCTGTGAAAGAAACTTCACCCAGCTCAGTGGAACTGCTTTGTATGAAACAGCCAGTGGCAGAAAGAAATGCTGACAGAACTGGGCCCAGGATAGTTTTCACAGCTTTAAAGAAATCGTACGCTCACCTACAAAGTGTCTGTGATATATTTCCTTAAACTCATGTATAAATTTATAATTATATTAATGCGTAAAATAAGTTAATTCATGCTATCATACTGGTGCTCCTGAACATCTTTGCAAAAAGGCAAGGTAAACAAGTGAAAAGCATTTTGGTAAGAAAATGCACATTTTAAGAGTTTATTTTGCTTACGTTCAAAAACGGTTTAGGGAAGAAACACCCTCCCATTGATTTACCTCTTGGAGTCCTGATGTACTGTGCAGATCTCTTCTGATGCAGCTGCATCCCTGACACAAGAAGATTGAGCTGGGCTACTTATGGTAGTGAGGACTTATTTGAAGAAGAGTTAGAATTGTGTGGCATACCATCTTTCCTTCCTTACGTCCTTCTGTTTGGAGTTAGTGTGACCCAAAGATAAGTGGCAGCGTTGAGTGAGGGGCAGTGGAAATGTAATCCCACAACTACAGGAACTTTATGGTTGTCGCTCTTGGAGGAACTACACGAAAAGCCCTTCTTATCGTCTGTGTTAATGGGTGGTTGTGAAATGAGAACAAAAGAAATAAGGATCATGAACTGGCAATTTTAACAAGTGGTAAGAATCTACAAATTTGTCCTTTAATAAAATTATAATACTGTTGATTTTTCAAATGAAGAGGGACACAGAGGTCCATAACCTGTACTTGTGCATTTTTAAATCAGGATATAATGCTGAGCTGGAGTTTTTCAACTCATTCCTTTAAAGGTCTCATTTTCTAGCATTCATGCTGATTTTTTTGTGTCATTTTAAACAATATACAATGGCATTTTTCCATCAGCAAAGGCCTGTGCATTTCTGTGACCTTTACTGTTTTCTTTAGAGGGGTTATGCAATCAATATATGGGAATGAAAATATTTTATGATTTTTTTTTCTTAAAAGAAGTCTTATGCCTTTTTTCTTATGGTTGTACAACTCACACCTGTGTTCTTTATTTTGAGGAGCCTGAAGGTCTGCTTGCAAAATCTGAGCTCGTTTGCAAAAATCAAACTAAAAAAAGAATATAGGTGGATAAAACTATTGTCTTTAAAGCAAGAAGCTTTTATTCTAATGTTCCTCCTTTGGTCTTCCACCCCCATTAAATATATTATATTTTCTTCCAAATTTCACAGAATCATATAACTTACACAGGGATTGACCCTTTTCATATCTATTGACTAGTCAGTGCCAGAGAATGTTGTGTGCCTTTCTGAACCCACTTACAGTGCACTTGCCTACTTTTTCTTGCTTGGCAACATTAAAGCTTCTGAGAGTCCACACTGATTGCAGTCTCCTCACTAGAGATAGAGGCTTATTGCACCTGATAGCAAGGAGAATACTGAAGCCTCATCACTAGTTCTGCTTCCCAATCAGGTAGGTGGGATATTGAGGAGAGCGTCCATGCATCTGTTCAGGGACATCCATGGAAACAGGAGATTCAAGTAAGTTCTTTGAGCAGCACCTGTGTGACTTGCAAACTTGAAAATACTTCTGGTATTAACCAGACAGTTACACACTTCACTGCTGCTCTGTGTGTGGGTTACAGTTATGCTTCATAATTTGTCTTTCCACAAGTGAATATTTTATGGTACATATCCACTGTGAGATAGCAGCTAGGAAGGCAGAGTAAGCATGAGCAGTTGCCTCATTCTTCTTCCCATGCTGTCAGCCCATCTTTGTGTATTAAAGATAACTTGCTCTAAAAACATGTTTTGAGCAAACTTGTGTGCAGAGGATATAGTGTGTAAACCTTGAGCTGCATTGTGCCTCTTAGTGGGTGATACTAGTGAACCATCAAGAAAAAAGGTGTTTATAGCTTGTGAGTAAATGAGTTTGAAATTCTAAATACAAAGGAATTCCCTAAACACAATGGATGTCATGGCACTAATTGTGGGCCCTGTTCTGCAAGAAGGACACATTTCTTCGGTTTCATTTGTTGCTTATATCCACGGATATGACCTTAAACTTCTCCAGTTTTGTGTCTGTTTATATTTGGGGTCAATTTGGAGGGAGGGAGGCAGAGAAATGCCACTGATCCACTGACATAACAGGAGAGGAAAGGAAATTACTTTATGACAAATCTTTTCTGCTATTTCCACATGAGCAGATGGATCCTGTGGTACAGGTTTGCCTTTAAGGAGAGTTTAAGCAGTAAATACTTTGCTTATTGTAAGAGGGCTGGTTATTTTCCATGTTTGTGTATCTTTTAGGTCATTCATAAAGACTTCTGATAAAACTACTCGCTTTTTTTTTTCCGGTTGTATGACCCTTCAGTACTTTTAAACTCCAAATTTTTCCAGGGCAGAATGATGTGAAAATTGCATCTTTGTCAACTGAAGCAATTCATTACCTCTCTAAATGTTGACTGCTGTGCTTGATGCCTAGAGTTGGACAAAACAACTGTCTTTTACATTTTTTCTTTAAAATTTTGTTTTCTAAGGGAACGGCACAATCCTTCTGGGTTTAAGGATACCTCCTTCTATCTCTTTCAATCTGTACAGTGTTTTAAAGGGCCTAATTTTGAGCATTGAAGGATTGGGAGTGTTTTCGGCAGGAGCAAAATAAGCTATTGCTCTTAAGAGTTGGATGGGAGATGCAAAGACCAGGCGGGCCACAGCTCTTTGAGGTAGATTTATTTCTTCTGGCTCCTGAGACATCTAGATAGAGGCTTTACTGACAGGCAGTGTTTGATTGGAAGAAGTGCTGCTGTGACTGGCTTTGCTGTGGGGGGAGTGTGAGTATTGAGGCAAGGCAGAAGGCTCAGAGCAGGGTGGGTGTCTTCACCCTGGTGGCTTGGGGAGCCATCTGTAGTGACACTTCCTAGCCCTGCAAGTGAGCACTGTAGCTGTTGGTTGTGTGGAGGGCACAGCTGAAAATAAACACAAAGGGACTGGTCTCCTAAATTGCTGTTGTTTTTTTTTTTTTTATGGTTGGTGGTGCTGTCTTAAAGCAGTAAAAGCCAGCATTACTTCAGCTCTGTCCTGTGCTGGGAGGAGTGTAGGAGAGTGGTGGGAGGCAGCAAGATGCTGGCACTTCTGCATGCACAAGGTGGGAAAGCCACTGTACCTGCCCTGTGGGAGCTCTCCCCTTGGTCAGGGAGCGAGTAATGAGCTCAGTGCTTTGGGTGTGCTGGTGCTCCTTACTTGCTTCTAGAAAGGACTGCCCGAGGTGCATCTCAGTGAGCTGGTGCATCCCATTCAGCACCAAGGTAAAAGCTGGGGCTGGCTGGCAGCACTTTTCCCTGCTCTTTGGGAGAGGGAAGGTGGAGACGATCATCCTAAACCAAACCTCCTGAAGGGTGCTAAAGGGGTAGTGGGAGAGCCAAGCAGCAGGGTCCTGCGAGCCCTGGTGCTTAATGGTTTATATTCTGGAGTGCCACCTGCTGGCACCTCTCTCTTTGCTTGCTCTTTTCGAGAGACAGCTGCTCCAGAAGATGAGAACACAGAGCAAAGAAGCATGAATGTTAATAATAGGAATAACAGTATTAATTATTTGTATTGATCTTTACGTTATTTTTTTAATCATCATGGTACTTAAGGATCCTGTTTACTGGCAAAGAACACACTCTGGCAGGTGTTCTGCAAACTTGGCATGAAAGAAACTGGCAGAGGCTTTGCGGCTTAAAAAATAGAGAGCACAGTGTGAAGGAATGGTTTAAAAAATAGAAAATGATTTTTCCAATCCATGCTGTTATTTGGCAAAATATGAAGCATCTTCTTAAATTTATGGCTTGCTTTAGTAAAATGTTTGGATCATTTCTGTGACTGGCAAAAAAAACCCCAAAGCAGTAACCATTCCATTGAAAGACACCTGACAGTGAAGGTACTTAGGCAAAAATTAAGAAAACACTGACTCAACTCTAAAAAGTAAAAATTATGTCAGTAAAGTAATTCTGAAAACCTTTTGGCTGTAAAGCAGGAGATATTGTAGTTTGTGTCACAAAGCAGGTCTGGGTCCAGAGATGAATTTTTTTTCGTCCTACCCAAGAACTTGTTTTGGCAGTATAAAAGAGGCAGTTTTTGATTCTGTTTTTTAACAGTGATTTTCCATCTGTGGGTCAAAGCCTAAATGGGTGTTAAGCCAGTGTGGTGCCTTTGGCATCAGTTTGGTTGCGTGCATTGGCATTGCCAATGTATCTGTGCCACTGTAAGACACAGATACAATACAATAACAGAAATTAGGTAAAGAGCTCAGCTGAGTGGAATATGGTCAGATCTTGCAGATATGCATGAAGCTGTGTGTGTTCACACTGTGTCTTAGATAATCACATCCAGTGCAACACTCTCTCAGCTTTTTCCTTTTCCCTTCCTTAGTGAGCTGTCCCTAAGGCACCTCTTTGGTTCCTAACTGCTATTTTGTGTGATGTTGCATGGAATAGAATCACAGAATTGTGTAGGTTGGAAGAAGCCTTTAAGATCATTGAATCCAACCATTAACTCAGCATTGCTGTGTTCACCACTAAACCATGTCCCCAGGTGCCAGATTTCCATGTCTTTTAAATATCTCCAGGCATAGTGACTCCACCACTTCCCCTGGGCAGCTTGTTTCAATGCTTGACAATCCTTTTAGTGAATAATCTTTTTCTAACATCTGATCTTAAGCCTCTCCTGATGCAACTTCGGCCATTTTCTCTTGTTCACCAACTCTGCTGTCCTTCCCTGGACACATTTCAGCACCTCAGTGTTCATCTCGTAGTGAGAGGACCAGAACTGAACACTGAATTCGAGGTGAAATGCATGTTGGAAATACGTGGTGAGGCTTCTCTGATGTAACGCTTCAACAGTAATTAATGATCTTGGGATGTGTGCTGGAGTGTGGCTTCCTTTTGTTTTAAGAAATCTGTGAACCACCTGCCTTTTTGCTGTAAGATCCTTGAGCTCCTTTGTAAGAAACATTTTTAAAAACCAGCAATCTTACTGACCACATAGTCCTCTTCAGCTTTTGGTCACATTGTGAAATGTAACTTGTATGTTGAAAATGCCCCATGTTGTGATTTTAATTTTTAGCCAACAACCAAAAAGCTGAATAACAATTGTTGAAAACACACTTCCATAAAACTACAGCCAATAGTTTCAATGTATCTCATTTGCCTTTGTTAGACTAGGAAAGCAAGAAAAGTCATGGTGTATCACTAGACTTAAGCATTCCACATTTGGTGGTAGAGCAGTGTGAGATACACTTCTGGCTCAGCCAGTGGCTGACTGTATCAGAAGAAAAATTATTCCAGAGTCAGTACAAAAAGCTTTGTTTGCCCTTTACATTACCTTTTTATAAGTTTCTTTAAAAGAAAACAGTCAAATTGAAATGGAAGTTGAAATGAGCTGACGTATTAATGGAAATTTCCATTTTTGCTGAAGGAGAAAATATTTGCATAATTTGATCTGAAACTGCCAATAAATTTGTTGACCTCAAAGTTTTATTTCTTTAGTTAGCTCTAACTCTCGTGCAAAAATCACGAGACTGGCCTGCAAGTTGGAGACTGAAGTTTAGGGGTCCTGCCTAACTTGGATCTGAAGTTCATGTTTTCAGGCTTTTCTTCAGATAAACGGGACTAAAAGCCTTCTTTTTACAGAATATTGACCTGGGACTCACTGTGGCCACAGACTATCAGGATTGTGATGATGCGTTGAGCAGTAGCAGCATTATGCTGGCTTCCTTGTCATAAGTTTGTTGTGCTGTTACATAGCAAGCACTGCTGAACCAAGCAAAAATTAAGAGGTGTGAAGCAGTTTGCTTCACTTTGATTGTTTTGCTCTATTGTGGCGTAGCACAGTCCTTTCTGAGCATTTGCACTCCTTCATACAGCAAAAATGCTCTGAACTGTTAGTTTAAGTGCTGCCAAATGGAGGGTATTTTCACACCAGGATGTTTCAGAAGCAGATTTTGACTGGCAGAAGTATGATGGGGGATATCTGGCCTAAACTTTCAAACTCACTGTAAAGAATGAAATTAAACGTAACAGAGCTTGGCAGGTCTGATAAACTTCATGCAGCTACAGGAGTGGCTCTTGGAATTGAGTACCATCTCAGTGAAGGAAAGCAACAGTAGGTTTTACCCAGTGTGGGCAGGAATAGTTCATCTTCCCATGCCTGAGCATTTGAGCAGCCAATTGCCAGTCCCCACTGCAGCGTGTCTGCCACAGCAGAAGGGGTGGCAGCTCTGAGCTCAGTGTCTCAGAGCTGTAATTTATCTCACCCCACTGGAGAGGGTTGTGGTAGTGCTAACCTGAGTTATGATCATTGCCCTTGAGAGAGAGCACTGCTTTTTTTAGCTGCAAGACTACTCCTCTCTGAAAACAGTGCTGGTTCATATGATGGACAGCTAGGTGCAAATCCCCTCACTCTATTCTAGGTTTCATTCCAGAAGTCTATACTTGGGAGTCTTGTTTTTGTCATGGGCGTGCCGATGCCCATGTCCATGGGTATGGAGAGAGCCGGGAGCCTTTCCTGGTGTCAAGTTTGTTGTTGTCTCACCACTGATCTGCAGTTTCACCTGGTGGTACTGGGGCTGTTTGTGACCATGTGGAGCTGGTTGAGATAGTTGATGTGTAACCAGTTTGTTTAGTTGCATCTATTTTGGGAGTGTTGCCATTGTGTTTCTTCAGATCACACCTTTTCAGCGTGCTGTAAGGGAAGCAAAGGTGTCAGCACTTGGAAATTATCTTGATCTGCCTGTGGCTTCTGGCACCGGGTTCTGTATTTGTGGTGTTGATGGATCGTGTGTTAAGTATGTAAATGTGCAACTGACCTCAAGAGCATGTGTCATTGCACTGACTTCCCTGGCTAACATGCTTCATAACTTGTCTGAGCTGGAGCTTGTGGAGTGTGCAGTCACAGGTAGAAACATGTGGTTTGGAAAAAGTATTGGAAGTAATTATTTATCTGGTATAGCCTGCTACATCTCTTTGGAGGATTTTACTGGTCTAAAGACAGAGAGATAAATCATGAAATAGGAAATAATCAATATTATGCAGTTCAGGCTTGATCTAACTCTGCTTGTGATCCATATTTGCAGTGAGAGTTGGACTGTTCCCAAAATCCAGGAAGCGAGGGTGGTGTTAATATTACAAGTTGACAGAATGTTACAGGGTGAATGATTAGTTTCCAATAAGAAAGGAGTTTTTGGATCAGTTCCAGTTCCTTTTGGTGTAATCTGCAAACCTGAATGACCAGTGCTGTGACCTGGAGTAGCTGTAGCATTTATTAGAGGCCAGAACTTCATGAAGATCATGATTTGTCTGCATTAGGAAATGACAGAGCCGTTGACCTTGAGGAGGCATATTAGTTGGCTATCTTCCCCTCCCTTGTGAAGATAAACTCCTGTAAGTGGTGGCTTGGCGTTGGCACAGCTGTTACGCATTTTCGGTTTATAAACAGGGGACTTCACTCCTTTGTGCTGCCTGCTTAGAGGATTGCAGGAGAAAGGTAAAAAGAGGAACAAAGCTCCCTGTGCCCTTCCAATCTCTTTCAGACCTTGTTCCACCAATTACAATGTATGAAAGAAGAGAATTGCTTTATTTATTGTTGTGGGGCTTTTAACAAAGTATTTCCCAATTCCTTAATTCCATCTATTTCAATGTAAAAGGACTCCCCTAGATCTGTTGTGCTTTCCCCCCCCCACTTTTTCTGAAGCAAAAAAAGGGGAAACAACCTCTTCTACACTGGAAGAAAACAAACCCCAGGCCATCCCAGGCCTTTAGAGCAGCCACGGGGAGGTGGGTCACGTAGTTACATCCTCAGGGAAGCTGTGCTGGATGAGTGCAGAGGGCAGAAACCACCTTAAGCACATGGTGGGGGGGTAGGAGATGGGGGCACAGAGCAAGCACAGCAATTAAAACTGTCATTTAAAGGGCTTTTGTTTCCTGAGGTAAGTGTGAAATTGAGTTTGCACTTTTTGCGTTGTATAGGCAGTGTATGAATGTGTGAGCATTGATTCCTTTCCTTACTGTTTGTGCCCATAGGCAGGTAGATTTTATCCTAGTTTTATCAAAATCCACTCAGTGACCTTGGAGAGCTGTAGCACTCTCTCCTGTAATTACAGACTAGTGTCTTGATAGACTCAGTCACCCACTGACCTGTATCAGTGAGAAAAGGCTGCTTGTAAGTCTAATACAAGATCTTCAGGGGAGGGAGGGAAGAATCTTTTAATTAAGTTTCTATCTAGGTATCAGGCAAATTCTATCAATGGCAGATGAAGCATAAAGCTCTAATGAGAAAGTAAAATTTGTAATTTAAGTGATCAGGTGCTTCATGTCTCTCTCAGCAGTTTGAATGCCACAGTAGTATGTCATATTGCCATAAGTGGAAATCTCATAGCAAGAGGATGTTACCTTGCATTTGAAAGTTCTTACTGAGTGTGAGTTTTGTAGTAACTCCTCTTGTATTTTCTGGGATTTTGGCCTCAGTGACTTAATTTGTGACCTCACTTTTAAGTTTGGGAAGCAGTTTCTAAATTTGTCTTTGCCAGCTGTCTAACCACTTGCCCCTTATGTCATAAATAGCTACTGGTGCTGCCTTTATTCAGGGCTGAGAGGTAGAACTCTTTTCACACCACACCTTCTGCTGCGTTCTTCGTGATGTTGGTTTGAATGGCAAATGGATCTCTCACTTGGTAGTGGAAAAACCTGGCTTTTCGTTCCTCTCATCCTGGGGTTTGGAAGTGAGTCAGGCATAATTAAGAGCAGCCAGCAAAACTGAGAAGTGCTAATGGCCCTGCAAGCATTGTGCTTGGAGTGGGCTGTAGAAATGAGCATCATCCCCTGGGATGCTTTGAATGCTGGAGATTCTGTTTATTTGCAAAATGCAAGGATCTTTTTCATGTCCTGCGTTGGAAAATTTTCAGATGTGATATGTCTTAGGACCACAGTCAGGTCTTGAGTGCACCCCTCATGGAGAGAAGGGAAACTTAGAATAGGAGGAATGGTGAGAAGTACCATCACACTCCTTTTAGCAGGGCAGAGCTGCACCTGAGAGCGCTCTGCCAGCATGGAGGGGGACTAGGAGATTTAGAGAACCATAGCTTGACAACTGACCTTGCCAAAAACCTGCAGACATATCAGAGTTGCGCTGGTGAGGAGCAGATCATGCTCCCACCACCTGGCCTCTAGGATCACCTGCACAGAGGGCTGCTGAGAGGCAGGAAAGCTGTCTGCTCTCTCTGTGTCTCTGTCTGTCTGAAATGGGCATATTTCTGTCGAATATTTTAATTTCAGAGAATGTTTTTCACTTGTAAAATGCCTCATGTGAAACTGCCTGATGAACATATCATACAGAACAGCTGTACTGTTCTGCTACGGCACGATGAAATGTTTGCTGACCTGGCACGTTGCAGGTGATTAGTAGTGTTTGCTGTTGGAACAAAGTGCAGCTTATCCTGGTCATATTTGACCAAAATAAGGTCTTTGGAGGTAGGGAATGTGGACATGTCAAAGTTTGCAGATAAAAAGAGGGAGCAGCCCAGCTGGTGATGTGAGATGGAACACGGAGCAGCATGTGAGTCTCTCTCTGTTTTCTCTAAACACCAAAGGCTAGTCTTTTCACCTGATCTGGTTTTGCTCCAAACCCATAAATGTCTACATCTCATTACATTCCTGTAGGTGACCTTTCTGCCTCTGTCTCCTCTTCCTAGGGCTGGCTGGTGACAATTTCTAGGGTAAATGCTGTGGAATGATGCCTTGCAACTAGGGTCCTTTTTTGTGGTCCACCACTGATTTCTCAGCTGTCTGAGAGGCAGGACAAACTGATGTTCTGTCCTGTGTATACTGTCGGGATCATCCACAGCAGGCTGTCTTGCCATCAGGATGGATCCCCTGGTGCTTGTTCATAGGATATTACAAATACATATATCACATTTTCACTCAGCTTTATTTTTTGTGGCTTTATGCACCCACGACCGTGTATACCAAGATGCTCATCTTCGCAAGGGCTGGACTAAAGCTAAAGGAGCAATGACAGCTTGCACTGGCTAAAGCTTTGGCTAAATTAAAATACTTTCCTTTTGCAATATTTCTGTACAATTGTGAATAATGGAATGGAAAGGATGGTGGGTGTAGGCTGCCTGGTTTACAGGAAGGTTCTTGGAGAACAGGTAATTCTGGAGAGAAAAATGGATTTGCTTTGCTGTTTTATTGTTAGCTTTATGTCCCTCAAAATACGTATAGTCTCTCATTTGTAATCTGCATGTTGGATGAACCATGCCTGTGGAGATATGTAGCTTCTGGGACGCAGGCTTTTGTGTTTTTCATAATCTGTGAAAAAGCTGATATGTTTAATGAACCCCCCTAATCACAGGCATACCATGGAGATCCTGCCAGCTGAAAGAAGTGGGGAAAAATGTGTAGATTTCTGAGCTTTGGTGCAAAAAAGTATCTGTCACCTCTGCTCTGTGGCTCGTGAGCTGAAAAGTAGAGTTGTGATGAAATTGTACTGGAACTTTGAGGCAATCTGGGTGGTGCTTGCATGACCTTAGACCAACGGCTTTGTCTCTCAGCGCTTCTTTTCTTAGATGATGAAAGAATATAATGATGATAATACTTGTCTCTTAACAAGGATGTTGTGATGAATAAATTAATTGTTCATTGTGCTGTTCTCAGTTACTATGGTAATTAGTGCTACAGAACAGCCTAAAAATAAATAAGATCTTTCAGTGAAGGATATTCAGAGGAAATCAGGTAGTACATCCTGGGCATTTGCAGTAGCCCGAGTGTGTTTTGTCCAAACGTGAATTTATGGAAAACGTTCACCAATGCTAAATTTTTGTAGCAGAAATGCTTCCAATTATCTTTTTGGAAGCAGCTCTAGCACACATTTCCTTTCCTATCTTTGGGTACATGATTCTTGCAATTAGTTCTCCTATTGAGAACAGCACTCCCTCCTCACCCCATCTCCTTTACTGCCTAAGGGCACCTGAAACGAATGATTCTTTTTTCTTCATAAATCATACATACTCAGTAATACTGCCAAAGAATTGTTAATGTGTTTGGGGAGTTTACATAATGAACCTTCCTCAGTAAAGGTGAAGTATTGTTGATGCACTGCCTTGCTGAAATTCTGTTATAACCTTGGTGTACGGCAAGTAGACCGCCTAAATCCATGTATAAGTCTGTGCAAAGTTTTTGAAGCTTTCTCTCAGTGATCAGTTAACTACATCGGCATGCCCCAGAGCCAGCCTTTTAAAATGTTATATGGTGTTTAATCATCTGTGAATTGTATTGGATTCCACAGGCATCACTGAACTGTATTTTTGGGGTTTTTAAGTTAATATAATTTTGGGCCCTAGTAAGTTAGGAGGTACGCCTTAAGGTAATTCTGAGTCCTTCAGAATGGGGAGAAGGTGTCAGCTCTTCAAGGCTGTGGTTTCCATTGCTTAATATCACAGGGGCTATCCTTGTATAGGAAAAATACTGTGTTGCTAGGCAAGGATTTGCCATTAATTACTGTGTTCTCTGACTTCGTGTGCAGCTCTGGGCTTGGATGTTCAGTGTCGTCCTCTGTACTGGGTTCCAAAAATAGCTGTCTTTTCTGAGCTGGCCAGTTGGGGACCAGTTTGTTGTTCACATTAGTGCAGAGCGAACCCATGCTTTCTTCCTCTCACTGTCACAGCTACAGCAACCTTCATCTGTTCACCTCCCGCAGCACCTCCCCACAGTCTGTTGGGAAGGTGTCACTAGTAAGAGCAACAAATGCCCCTTCTGCTTCTTCAGGAGTAGGAAGCTGATGCCTTGGCATTCCTGGCCTCCTGCTCACCCAAACAGAGAGAAACTTGGGTCATTGCTGTGGTCTCCAGTGAGGTACTGGCAGAACAGATAGCATGACTGACAGACAGCTCAAATACTTGCTTTATTCTTCAGAGCTTTATCTTGAGTCATACAATTTGAAAAACTCATGGTTTGTGCAGAGGGCAGCCCAAATATGCAAAGAGGACCTTTGTGCCATGTTCTCAGCCACCTGGCTGCTGCAGACGTCATCAGCTTTTCAGGTTTCTCCCTGGGTCTCTGTAACTGCTTGTGAATTCCTCTCCTTGCCAGCCAGTGGCAACCTTGTGGATATTGGGCAGATGTTCAGAAAAGGAAAGACAGTGCAGGGCAGGCAGAGAGGCGTCTTTTCATGGCCTGTTTCTTCTTGCTTCCTTTGCTCCTGCTGATCCTTTCTGTCACATGAGTTTTGGATCTTCTGGATTTTCATTTCCAGTTAGCTGTTTGTGTTACAGGTTAGATCTCAGCCCTGAAGAACTTCCAGTTGCTGTCAGGTTTGTGCCGGACAGTCACTACTTGTAGCTGCAGTTGCTTCTGTGTGTGTGTTTTCACTGTCATAGTCCCCAGTCCCCATTCCACATGTGTGCCCCTGTTCATACATACACACCTGCTATCACTTTTGCAGAGACCTGTGGGTATCCCTGGCAGTGTTTTCTGCTTTTTCTTCCCACTTTGTTTTCTTCCATCAACAGTCCCCTTGCCCACCTTGGGTGTCACTGTGTGAGGAGACCAAATGACACAACAGTGCTTCTGGCTGATGCTTGACATCAGCTGTGCCCTCATGTGCAGTCCTGGCTGCCGCTCTGTCTTTGTGCTTGAAGCACAGAGAAGAGTCCAGTCTGAGTAAGCTTTGAATGAGCTGTTCACCTGTGGCAGCTCAGTACTTTGGGCTGGTGTGGAGGGTGCATTGAGCACAAACTAAAGAGCTTGGTCTCCTGTTCAAGAGGAAACCTGCTCCACTCGGCATAGTTGTTAAAGTGGAGTGGTAGAAGAGTACTGAGAGCTCCCATGGATTTTTCCTTCTTACGTACGTAGTGCAAATTTTTTTCAAATAGATTCTTACTTTTTCTGGATGATGGTTTGACTTTTTTTTTATCCTGAAACTGAGCTGTGTCAGAGTACAGGAGGGATTTATGGTTGGAAATAAAGTTGCGTTACACCTGTGAAGCTACATGTCCAACCTTTGAACAAGGCAATGTCAGCAAAGGCCAAGGGGTTAGATGGCTGTGGCTACTCTTTAACTTGTCTTTAGTTATGTTCTGAAGGAATCATACCTCTCTGCTTCCTGGTCATTACTGCTGATCCACACCTCTGATTATTATTTGAGATGTTTTGGGAAAGTATGAACAGTTTGTCATGTAGGTGGTAAGCCCAGTCCTGACCTTGCAGATATACTGATTTATATCTGCAGAAGCAGTACCTCTGCTCTGTCCTTGGGCAGAGTAGTCATGTGAGAGTAGGTATAGGTTAGATATTAGGAAAAAATTCTTTACTGTGAGCATGGTGAGGCACTGACCAGGTTGCCCCAGAGTAGTTGTGGCTGCCCCATCCCTGGAAGGGATCAAGACGAGGCTGGATGGAGCTCTTGACAAGCTGGTCTAGTGGAAGGTGTCCTTGCCCACAGCAGAGGTGTTGGAACCAGATGATCTTTGAGTCTCTTCTATGATGTTATGAATAGCCTTAATTTCTGAATTT
The DNA here is from genome assembly GCA_013397155.1 of Irena cyanogastra. NCBI lineage: Eukaryota > Metazoa > Chordata > Aves > Passeriformes > Irenidae > Irena > Irena cyanogastra. Next base: position 915,236 of record VWZV01005811.1, read on the forward strand.
CTAGGCATTGGGATTTTTTCTTGCAGTAATACTGCAGTATTGTTATACCTGAGGCTTTTTTGATGGATAGATTAGCAGATAAAGCAGGTAAGAGTTGTGTCTTGTGCTGTCTGAGCTCAGCTTTGACTTGGACAGTCTGTAACTGAAGATTTTGTATGGATACTTCTGTGCAAAATGTAAATCTGCTGGGTTACTTGTGGCTGAAAACTGGATCTGGTGGCTTCAGTGATTATTTTCTGAGTTTCTATAACTAATTTCTATTCTGGCCGTTGTCTCTTAATATTTTTTTCAGCCAGAAATCGCTCAGCATCATGGATATCTCTTTCATTTTTCTCTTTCAGCTGTATGCTAGTCTATTATCATGTCAGCTCCCTTCTTGATAGTCTTCCTTTGTGTGTGCCTGTACCATAGGGATATGGAGATAGTAATGGATAAGGAAATAAGGAAGATAAAACCTCTCCTCATTTTCTTTTACTTTCTCTTGGTGTGGCCTGCACACAGATGTGTAGCCCCTTCTGCAGCCGTGTTCAGCTCCCCAGCACACGGAGTAGCTGTTGATGCCTTTGTGTAGCATGGCACTGGTGCAGAGCAGGTGTCCTGTAGGCTTCATGATGGTGGGGGTCTCTCTCACCAGTGTCCTCTGTTCCATATAAAGATAATGCATCCTAAAAGTGCTGGTGGACAATGTGTGCCAGTTCCCCCTGCAGCCATTTTGCATGTTTCAGGAGCTCCTGCCTTCTTAAATACAACCCCTGCTCCCTCCTGAGTCAGGATTATCACTGCGTGTTTGTTGAAGCATCTCGTGAGCCAAAATCCACTGCTGTTACAAAATCAGCAAGCAGGGCCAGTTCTGCCAATGTCAGTGAAACCAGTCATCAGCATCTGAAGAGATGACGTGAATTTTGTTTTCCCTATTCAAATACTGGTAACTGCCAGAAGCAGGGTACAGGATGGTGAGGTCCAGAGCGCTGTCCTGGGTTGCAAACCCCATGTCTATGCCTGCCTTCTCTTCTTAAACTACAATATTTGTTTTTCTGATATCACCCATTGATTAGTATGTTGCAACCTAGTTGCTATAATCTAGAGGGGAGAGCAAGAAGTTATTGTATAGAAAGTAAGAAGTCATCTGAAAGTTGTGGTACTTGAGTGTTAACTCTGCTTTGGAAATAACATTGCAATAAGAGAAGATCAAAGGTCACCCTGCAGATATTTTGGGTTTTCTTTATTCTCTGGAAGCAAATTCAGGCTGATACTTCTTCAAATATAAGTAAGTGTAAAATATTGTAAAACTGTCATCCTTTCATATTAATTGTGTTGGAGTGACCAAAATCAAACAAAGCTGGACTATGCACTGTGCAGGTAAACACAGATGCCTTTTTCTTTTGGCAAAGATGTAAGTAATAAGTGGGAAAATGGGAGTTCTAAAGAGAATCCCTTTGTAAGGATTTAGAACAAGATTAGTAACAATTTGCTTTGAATTCAGTGCATTATCTATATTTCTGTTATTATTCTGTTTTATTTCTCTTCTTTGTGGTGTTCAGTGGTCCTGGGTCTAAACAGAGCCTTTTGTCTCGGATGAGGTTTTCATTAGTGAGAAGGTTTATGTTGCAGAGGGCCATGTTCAACAAGCTGCTTGTGTAACTGAGCAAACAGTTAATTTGACTGAAAATGATACCATTCCTTTTCATTATGTGCAAATGTATGTGTTGTAGTATAGTTGCTTGGTTGCTCATTCGTGCACAGGCACAAGTTCAGAAGCCTGTGGAAATGCTTCCATTTAAACATACTTTTTCTTTCCTCCACCTTTCTTGCAGACTTAGCAGTTGAGCCAAATAGCTAAAAATCCTCAGGGCTTTAAAGGATTAAACGAGAACAATTGTTTTGGTGCAGGAAGGGCTGAAAAGTCCTGAAAATATGACAGGAGGTTGTTGCTGTGGGACCTGGCTAGTGAACTATACAGCCACCTCTGTTATGGGCATAAATATAACTGTGAGTGCAGTTATATGTTGTGTTCCCAGACACAGCTTCTGATGGGTTGATGGAGGTTTGATTGCTGGGAAAATTATGGGGGAAGAAAAAAAAAGAGACCTAGTGGTAGTACTGATGACTGACCTGAAGTTTGTCGCTGGGCTGTTTGGTGAAGATGGTGGGAAGATGCTTTCTAGTGAAGGGTAACAAATTTGATTCTCTCACCAGATAACATAGTCAGTGCTAGTTTTCATTCTCCCTTGGCTGGACTCTTCTGTTCCCACAGACTCCTGTGAGTAACCTGTTCTTTCACATTTTTCTATTTGTCTCAGGTACTGAAAGTTTCAGGCTGGAGATTTTCCTGTGCTCTCCATAGCTGCTGCCCGGTGCTGCCCTGAGGAAAGCAGCGTTGGGAAGGCGGGTGCTGTCCTGAGCAGAACTGGTGGGAAGGCTGCTACCCCTTGCCTACGGAGTGTCAGGGCCAGGCTCACCACAAGGCCTGCTGTGCTTCCCTGCGCCAGCCACCATGGAGACCTTATCCCAGGACTCTCTGCTGGAATGCCAGATTTGCTTCAACTACTACAGCCCCCGCCGGCGGCCCAAGCTGCTGGACTGCAAGCACACCTGCTGCTCCGTGTGCCTGCAGCAGATGAGGACCAGCCAGAAGGACCTGCGCTGCCCCTGGTGCCGTGGGATCACCAAGCTGCCTCCGGGGTACTCTGTGTCACAGCTGCCCGATGACCCCGAGGTGATCGCCGTCATCGCGATCCCCCACACCTCGGAGCACACGCCCGTCTTCATCAAACTCCCCAGCAATGGGTGCTACATGCTGCCCTTGCCTCTCTCCAAGGAGCGGGCGCTGCTGCCGGGAGACATTGGCTGCCGTCTCCTGCCCAGCAGCCAGCAGAAGTCCCTGACGGTGGTGACAATCCCCGCAGAGCAGCAGCCGCTGCAGGGCGGCCTTCCCGCCGAGGCAGGAGCGGAGGAGCCAGACCGGAGAGGCACTGTGAAAAGCTCCACCTGGTCGGGGGTGTGCACTGTGATCCTGGTGGCCTGTGTCCTGGTCTTCCTCCTGGGCATCGTCCTCCACAACATGTCGTGCATTTCCAAGCGCTTCACGGTGATCTCCTGTGGCTGAGGCGGCGGGGGCTGTGCTCCCCCGGGGGTCAGGTTGGGTCGGGTCGGTGATGGTGTTATTGAGCAAGACAATTCTGTGCAGTTTTCCCCTGTGACTGCAGGACGCCGTGCACCCGGGCAGTGGTGCCCACCCGGCTGCGGCCCCTGGAGGGGTGGCATCAGGCCTCTTGGGCAGCCTGCAGAGAAAATCACATCTCATGTCTGGCGGTGGTGGCACTGAGTAGGACTGCATGTGTCACCTCAACCATTTATCAAAGGGACTGCAACTTCACAGTGATCTTTTTCTATTGTGTTACGAGATTAAAGACCTCTATGTAGCTGGTTATACTGTGAAGTATACAGTACGGGCTCTTCTTTAAACACAGTATATTAAAATCAAAACTGCTCCACGTAGAATTAAATGAGAACTGGCGCACAACTGTATGAGCTGTTCAATACCAGTCCACACATGCATTATTTTTTAATGAGGGGAGGGAGGGAGACTTGTAAAACGAAGAAATCATGTAGCTGGTAAACCATTTTATATGTTTTAAACGGCGCATTAATTAAACCAAGTTAGGGAGTTGTACAATAGTTTTTAAAAGGAAGCATTTTACAAGCAATTATTTCTTTTCCTTGGTGTCTGTTTTTTGGCTCTGTTTTTCCCCATTTCTTTCAACTACAGGGAAGTGGTACTTTCAGCATCTTTTAATTGAAGGAGGTTTCAAGGAGGGATTCAAAGTGGGCTAGAATAAATACCTAAAAAGTGCAGTCAAAACAGTTCTGCCTGACCGGCTTTATGGGAAGGATGGCTTTGCATGGTAAACATTGGACGTGCTGTTTCACCTCCAATCTGGCTGCAGACTTCCCGATGACCTGGCTTTTCATAGCCATTAGTGAAGAAATGGGTCATGAGAATTCCTAGGACTCCTGCAAGGATGTGATAACATATTGCTCTTCATTTTCTTTTTCTGCGGGGTAGGTTTACTTAATTGGTTTTGAAGAATTTAGACCTATTTTGCCTCCCTCTTTTCCTAGGAGTTGCAGCTGTGCCCTAATGGGTGGCGTGACAGAGGTGTTGCTCTAAGAAAGCTTCACCATTGAAACTGAGATCAAGGACTCCTGTATGCAGTCATCTAGTAAGAGGCAGTGACGTATCTTGGAGAAGAATCCAGGCAAGCCTAACCTCTTACTGAGTGGGCCCCCCCTCCTAAACTGCTGTGACTGTCCTGGTGTCAGAATGTCTGGGTGAGCGTAACAGAGCCTCTTCCCATGTTTCAGTCTTACTAATGTTGATGGTTTCATAAGGACAGATTTGAAAAACAAACGCAGTAAGTGTCCCTCCTCTCTTTCATGACAGTCTCCTGTGACTGTCATGAAACCCCAGTGATTTGCAGTTCACTTCTTGGGAAGAGCCAAATTTCTGAATGTTCACTGCAGTAGCATCTTGCTCCTAAGCAGTTCCACTAGCTTTAGTAGTGCTGCTCATAAGTAAAATAGAGCCCAGTGTGAATTTGGGTATTTGGCAAGTCTGATTGCTGAAACTTACATGAGATTTAGGGATTCAATCGGGGCACATGGCAGACCTTTAATAAGACAGAAAAATCTGTTGATTTGCGCTGCTTCTTTTTGTGAGTACAAGGCATAATCTCCTTGAAGCGTGTCCTCTTGTTGTCCACCTGCTGCTCCTTCTAATTTTTGGAGATTGCTGAATGCCATATTATAACATAGTTTCAACTATGCAGTGCCCAAGTTGTCTCCATAGTAATCTTTGGTTTTCTAGTTTTGTCACAAAATCCAGTTGCTGGTTCACAGTCTCAGCTCACACTTTTGTCAGGAACATACGTCTGACTTCATGCTGGATTTCTTTCCTTCCCCATTTCTAAACCACCATTTTCTTCCTTGATTTCCATTAGCAGAAGAATGGAATATAGGGTTTTTAGTTGTGATGATGTGTGTTTGGTCACGTATGGAGAGGAACCATTGTGCTGATTTTTATCTACTGTCATATGTATGCGTAGCACAGGAAAAAAAAGTCTTCAGATAACACACTCAATGCCTTTTTTGTGCAAGGCCCACGTGCAGTATGCCTTGAACCTGGCTTGCAAATGTTGTAATTCCATGGACACCTCTCCGCAGCATGTTTCATTTGGTTGCAGTAGGGAACAGCAGATGTTCCCAAACATGTCTTGTGAATGTGCTCGTCTCTTGTTGCCAGTAGCTAGCCAGATTTCTACTGACAGCCACGTTACTCTGCTTATTGTGTAAAGGAAAGCCAGTTCACAAAAAATCCTGCCTTTTACAAGACTCTTGAGGAACTGACCAGACACAGGACTTGACCCTCTACTGCCTTATCATGTAGCAATTGCTGGGTGTACCAGAAGCCTATGGCATAGGTGAAAGATGCTCTGAGAACAGCACTGGTGCATTTTGCACCAGCTTCTGCATTTGTTTATCTGAGTTATCAGTGAATGCAGAAAACTGCGAGGCAGTCAAGGAGCAGGTCCTGGCGACACAGTGGTGGTAATGTTACCTCCTTCCAGCCATACCTGCCCGACTGAAGCTTTTGAGGCAGAGGATTATCTTGACATTGCAAAGAAAGGCCCTTTTCATCTCCATATGGAGAGTGCAGAATTAAAGAGGAATCAGAAATTAGGTTAAAATACCACACTGCGTAACACATTATACAACAGGCAGACCTGGAGTTTGTCCGGAATTAATGACGTTAAGTGTTATATTAGCAGAATACCATCCTGTACTACGTAACACAGTACATTGTTTTGTTAATATGAATTTCCTGTACTTTTGTGCCTGCTGAAATGCATGTTTGACCTAATTTCTGATCCAGACATTTGCCTGCTCACAGCCTTGTGTAAGAGCAATAAGTAAAACCTCAAGATTGTTGCCTGCGTGTATGCGCATGGTGTGTACGTTCATTCCTTTTTATAAATAGGAGTTCTGGAAAAGTTTTTGTTCTGGCTTTAGACTGTGACTAGAATTTTAAATTTGCAGCTGTCATATATGTTAGATCACCTAGCTTTTTTGCTGACTTGTGTAGAAATTAATAGTTTGTTGTAATGTACAGTGTTAAAATGTTTCTCAAATATGTCAATAGTCATACTGCTTTAAAAATGCAGTGCAGTCTGTCCCATTCCTTGGTTCAATACCTGGCATTAAAAAGTGATACTGCTAATTTTTTTTATTATAATTTAAAAAAAACAGCCTTGTCTTTGTAATGTTTCCTTTGTAGAGAAACATATTTGGACTTGTGCCAAAATCATCAGATTCCAGGTTAGCTTTTGTTCTCTGGTGTACAGTAAGAAGTCACTGCCCAGTTCCACCAAAAAGAAAGACAGAAGCTTACTGTGACCCAGTACTGTTTGAGAAACCAAAACTTATGCTAAAATGTGTGGGTAATTATTCAAGCACCTGCATTTTTAGAGCACATTACTCTGTATGAATGTGTATTTATTTGCTTGTTTAATGGGAAAGATGTGTGTGTTGGGGTCCAGTTTCAGTTTTTTTTCTGGATGGTCCCAACTTCCATTGTTGGCTTGTGCTTTGCTGGCAAACAGACTTTAGGGTTCACTCTGTGAAATTTTGTTTAGTGAATTTTAAAAATTCAAAATATGCAATTTTGGTATGCAGGATTTTTTTAGGAAATTGTGTGTTCAGTGATTGTTCATGCTTAACCACGATGTAAAGAAGCCTGTATGTTTTGTAAACATGGAGCAGTCACGAGTCCAAAGTTTCATCTTTACTAATGAAGCTCATTCCGAATAAAACATTAGCAGGAAAAGAATGATAGCAAGTGAATTATGGTTCCTCTGTTATTTTGCTATCAAATGAAAAGCGTGGAAAGGAATTTGGCAGAATTGTTCCATATTTTATGAGAGGGTGGCTGAAATTCATCACTCAGCGTTTAAAGGCAATATTTAAAGTATGAGTTGTGGTAAATAGTGGAAGGGCATTCATGTTTTAATTAGTATGGAATACAGAATTATAGCTGATGACTACCAAGCCACAAAACTTTTTTCTGTTTTAATAAAATTAAAAATTTTATGTAAATGCTTTGCTTATAGGAATGAGGGATTGCTGGCCTTCACTTAAGCTTGCATTGTGCAGACTGGTACACTGGTTCCCTCTTGCCTTGAGCCCCCCTTCCCAGTCACGTTTGCTGGAGCCATGGGCAGCCAGCTATTTTTGATAGCGCAAATGATTTTCTGGAGTAGGGATGGTCGATATTGCACACTGATTTTGTTACGTTCACAGCAGGGCTGAATCAGACAATTAATACATGGTCTGAGCTCTTCTGTAGATGTCCCAGAATCAAAAGCTCCAGGCACCAGTCTGTCATGTAACTTGAGCCAAGCCTGTGTTCTCTGGATCTTCCCCCAACGATGCCAGGGAGCAGAGGATGTTGCTCCCTCACACTCATGAGAATGGATCTGTACCTACCATCCACAGCCAAACTAGCCCCAGGGAGTGGAGCCTACTGGCATGAGGCACTTGCATGAGTACTGCAGGAGATGTTCACATGTCGAGTGAACACCTCTCTAGTAAGTGTTGGGGTTGAAATGCCTCCTTATCCCAGTTGCACAGAAAGTGTGGCTTGAGGTTTGTTTTTCCCAGACCTTTTCTATGGGTGAGTGGAGGGGGAAGGGAGGAAAGAAGGTACATGGCAGCAGATGAATCCCAGCAGACTCTGGAAGGCTGCTGAAAGATCTGCTGGCCCTGAAGGCAAAGTTTTTGTGCAGGAGCTTCAGTAGGACAAGATTGTCTGTAAATGCAGTGGATTTAGAACATGTTAGTGACCTTTCTGGTGCTGTACACTATTCTTAGGCCTGACAGCTGGGCTTGTTGTGTTCTCTCTCTTTGTCACTTTACCTCTTGCATGCTTGTGTCAACAAGCAAAGCTTGCTTCAGCCTCAAGTTGAACAATTTCCAAGACATTTCTTAAGTTGCCCTGAGCATCTCTAATGAAAAAAACTAACCTTCCAAGATAAGTGAAATTTAATGCTTAATGAATGTTCAGAAAATGCCTTTTAAAGCATTTTCTTGTGCTTCAATGTATTTTTATTGTAGTTCTAAATCCTATAATTTTTGTGCTAATCATGTTCCTGAATGTCAGAGTCAATTCAAGGGATTAGTTAAGATCCATAGGCTGAAGAAAACATTTCCTATCCATCTCACAGCACCCCTTCAGATATACGTGAGTCTGTTTTCACTCTCCTCATCCATTTCACACTGGAGCCTGTAATCATGGGGATGAAGTGGGAATTCATGGGCATGCATGGAGCACCTATGTGTATGAGCACAGGGATGCATTCCTGTGCTGGGAGGGCATGCACACAGCACAATTGCTCATGTATAGTCAAGAGGGCTGGTAAAAGAGCTTCAGGCTTTTCTGTCTCAGGAAGGTCATGTACTTCATGGTGCTGGGATAGCTTGGTAACATGAAGCTTTGTTATGCCTACCTGGATTTCCTGTGGGATGAGTTGCCCCCCGCCCCGAACTGTCCCCTGCAGACCAACTCCTACTGCTGTTGGATGGATGGAACCCTCTGCTCCACAGCTGATGCCTCTTCTGGAGTTCAGGTGAGAAACCATACATTCTTCTGTTCCTCCAGGCTGGAATAGCCACCCAAAAGGGAACAAGCAGATGCCTAGGCTTTTAGTTTATAAGGAGTTTGTAAGATCAACTAGAGTTCCTTTGAAACAGAACTGCATAGAACACTCTTGCAAGCTGGAAGGCAGCATACAGACTTGGCCTGACAGGTTTGAAAGAGTGAAGAGTGGGTGGAGAAAGAAAGGACACCTGAAAATGAGCACATGATTAGACACTAGCTTGGAAATTCAGATCTGTATGTGCAAAAACATCTACTGGGCATGTTTTGCAGTGGCCTGCTTATGTAATTTCTGTCAAATTGTGTCTCAAGAATGTCACTGAAACTGGAGATCTTGCTTTTTCTTCAACACCTTTGAGTTAGGAAGCAGCCTATTTCAAAAGCGCAGTTTTGTACCTCACTGAAAGACTTGATGGATGGGCAGAAATTTTTTAGGGTACTGAATCATCAGTGAAGTTCAGAGCTTGGACTAAAGCTGAACAGGAATTCAGTGGGGAGAAACTGGGATAAAAAAGCCCAATCTTTAATTCTCAGTATGTGCAGTTGAGTCACATTGTTTAAAATAAAAACTTTGCATGTATGTCTCCTAGGACAAATAATGAAGTTGACGAAGTTGGTAATGCCAAACAGCTGAAGACAGGACTTAATGAACCTATTAGATCTGAGAAGCTGAAAACAAAAGAAGTGGCTATTTGGTACAGCTACTGCAATCAAAAGAAATAGTAGGATTAGATTAGGGGTCTATAGATTTCTGGTTTAGTTTTTTTACTTAATCTTGAAAACCAAACCTGAACTGAGAAACCTGAGTGGTTTCAGGCTGAAGGTTATTTACATCCCTATCTTGAGAGTTATGAAAAGATGAGTGTGTGTTGTCATTGCAGTCACCAGTTTGGGAACCATTGCCCTGTAGGTGCCTGCATGTCCTGATTTGATCTGAACCACTGGGATTTGCATCTGCTTGAGAGAAATCTGGATGAGCCTCAAGATGGGGGGGTAGGGGGGAGGAGGGGAAATCATCTTCTGCAAGATGGTTTGAATTCAGGTGTCGTAAGTGTGTGATCTCACTGAAGAATTTAAAAACAGTGGTGAATCTTACAAGACTGTTAAAGCAGTCTGTCATGTGGTAGACACATGGGGCTGGCTATGAGCATAACAGGGAGATCAGTTCCCCAGTATGGCCAATTTGCTGATTGAATTGCAAATTAATAATTTCTCACTTAATTTTTTTTGAATAATGGTTGCAGATGTTTCTTGAAGATATGCTTATGGAATGTATTTAAATACTGGGGATACAATTCAGAAAATAAGATAACTGAGAAAGCACTGAAGTATTAAATCTGAGGAAGCCCAAGGGATTCAGTCACAGATGATTAAATACTTTCTTCAACAGAGGTGGACTTTACATTCGTGTATTCGTTTCTTGATGCTTGGCTAGTCTGCACAATTTTTAAGGAACATTTGAAGTAAAAAGCTTTGCTTTGGGGAAGGCTTTATTTTGAAATTTGAAAGTATATTGACTAGGAGAGGCTCTTTAATACCCCAAGGCAGCTGTTTTCAAGCATTTGAGTCTAAAAACTTATTTTCTGTAGCTTCTGTTTTTAATTGCTTATTGCAACACAGCTGAGCATTCTTAATTTATAGTGGGAAACCCCACAACCTTGCAGTTCATACCCACACCAAAACCCACCTTAGAAATCCAGAACGATGATGGTTTAAAAAGCTTGGGAGAAATAAACTGAATTCTAATCACTTCTTTTCTGCTATGCTGAAATGCTGAGGGATTTGCTAAACCTACAGGTTGATAAAACTGAATCCCTGCTTAATGGTTGTATTTGCTAAGCCAGCTAACTGCAATGGATATATAGTGTGTTCGTTCTTTTTGACCTTCCCTGGTTTAGAGAAGACAGGATTTGGACAGTTGTAGCTGGATTGAACAGCGTGATAAGAGTTGTAAAATGTTACCAGCAAAGAGTGTGGTTTTGTGATAAACAAAGGATTGCAACACTGAATGTCTTTCGGCAGCCATCCAGGCAGAACAAGTGTGCAGCAACTCCAGCAAACCCTTGGGATCGAGAGAAATGTCAGGACTAGTGCATAAATAAGGATTTTTTTAATACGATAGATAGTGTCTGTTATTGCTGATGCTTGACACCTTTGGGTTGGGGTTCTTTCTTTGGTCCGTCGTAACAAGCAGCCTAAAAATCACTTTGTGCTGCTTCTTTAGGAGCGTGCTGTCTCCTGTTTCCTCGTCTTCAGCCCTTTGTTTGGGCCATCCTGTTTCCCTACAGATTTGCAAGGAGAAACTTACCTTTGTATGAATGAGTGACTGCAAGTTTCTACTGCATTTTCAGGGATGAAACTGGTAACAAAATCTTCTCAGAAACAGGAACATCTCCAGGGCTCCTGAGTTCTATTTGCAGTACCCTATTATCTGCTGTTATTATCATAGGTCTTTTCTGTCAGTATTTTGGATTATTGTTTCTTTAATATTGCTCAAATGTTTTTGAAAAAAGCAACAGCAGAACAAGATAAAGCAACTTGGAGGCTAGAGATTATGTGCACAATCTGATTTCTAAGATAGGATCATTTATTAACATGAATGGATCATTCATTGGTCTTTTTTTGTTTGGTTGTTGGGTTTTAGGGGTTTTTTTTGTTTGTTTGTTTGTTTGTTTTTTTTTTGGTTCAGTGTATCAGTGACACTAATTTTGCAATTCCACTTCCTTTGATGAGGGAGGGAGATAAGGAAGAAGCAAATCCATATTCACGGCTTGGATTAGATCTGCTGAGTTTCACGATGTGTGTATGTACTTCTGTTTTGTGAAACTGCACGAACCTCCTGACAGCTGAACACTGCAGTAGCACTGAAAGCTTAATGAAATGTCACGTGCTGCCTATTAAGTTTAAAATGCCTGCTGAAATGTGCAGAGCCTGGACTTTCTGTCTGTCGAGCACACAGAGCGCTGCATGTGGAATTAGTTGTGACTGTCAGTTCTCTGAGACCAAACTTGAGTTTTATACCTCATTTGGAGCTGTTAGCAGACTTGGGCTCTGAGGATCTGTCATATGTCCTAGATGCAGTGGCAGCCCTAACTTTTTAGATCTAAAGAACCAGCCTTTGATAGGGAGGCATTTACAAATTTTGAGGGCAAGTTACCCACCTCCTTAAGAGATTCTTAAATGCTTGATTTGGTCAATGACTCAGGTTTTGCTAAAGGAAACGGAAATTTGGTTAAATCGTCCAGGCTCTGTCTTATCCTGCTGTAGGACAGAGGAAGGAGGTGGGTGGGATGGGTGTTGAACCAGCTGATGGCATGTGGCCCACCACAAATCTCTGCTGAAACAATGGCCCCATGAGAACATATCTCAGATAATGCTTCTTGCTGGAATGGTCCAACGTGACATCTCTGGTAATCTCTGTTGTAGATAGGACTTCTAAACTTTAAAAGAAACTGTAAAATTCTGTAAGATTCCTTCAGCTTTCTAAGCTGACAGAAATACAAAGCTCTTCTGGCCATGAGGTTCTCTGCAAACTGGAGGAGCTGCTGTTCTAGTCAGCTTCAGGTGAGGTAACCTGCCTTGTGGCAGAGCACTGTGTCTGATGCTGCACTGAGGGTTAATGTGCTGCTCAGATTCTCTTTTGCATAGCCTCTAAAAAGTATTTCTCATTCTTCTCCTCCTCCCTCACCCTTTTTTTCCCCATAATTGTTTTGGAAAAAACAAAAACAGACACTAAGAAAAGCAAAAAGAAGAGTAAAGCTGTTCTTCATGCAGGCCACGTTTATACCATCTGTTCTGTATCTATTTAAACTCTGTTGGGAGAAAGCAGAGGTGCCCCTGAATTTCAGCTATGCTTCAAATGAATCCCATTGGGCTTCCTGTTTTGAAGACTAAACCTTGCTAAGCAGAGGACCTCTGAGAAGAAATTTTTTTTTTAAGTCCCAGGAGTGAGCAGATGTGGTCGGTGGTTGCTGGAAGGAGCAGAGGGAGCAGTGGCAGTCCTTGCAGCGAGGTATTTTCTCTGTGCTTCCAGACCAGCAGGCTGGTGCAGCACAGGGCAGCAGCAGGAAGGCAGGGCTGGCTGCACACACACACAGATTCTCTCGGGCTGCTGCTTGACAGCTTCCCAATGTGTATTTTGATCTGCTTGCAGTTGGTATCCATTTAAATTACTTCAGCTACCGTATCCCTGATTGCTCCAAAGACATTGCAAGTGAGCTGTAACCTAAAGCAGGCATGAAAAGCCCATCCTACAGGACCTATCTTTGCACTATCCCCGTTAGCAAAGGTGTCTGTGTTTTGTGGGAGGTAGGGAGGAGTGAGGATGGTTGGGATGTGGTTTTCTTTTTGGTGGAGGCAAATAAACTTTGACAGGTGTTAAAACAAAAAAGCAAAGGAAAAATACTGGGCAGTCCTTATGTCAGCTGAAGTGTCCTCAGCACAGCTTTGAAGTGAGAGCTAGTTCTCTGTCTCAGTGCCAATTCTGAAGATGTGTGTCTCTATTCACATAGTTAGTGTGTTAATTAAAACAAGAGTTGAATGAAGGCTTGTCTCTTATTTTAAGAATAGTTGCACCAGAAACTGGAAGGTTGAGTCTAGCCTCAGGCATGCAGGCATTACATGGTTCTCCTAGAGCTTTACCACTGTCTCTGCTCCTTGTTTTACACTCTCTTTTACATGGTCCCTTGCTTTCTCTAGGCTCCCTCCCCAGTACTCATTAACTATATTCTAGCTAAATAAGCAGACTGGCAGTGTTCAGTAGCTGTGAACTAAAGTCCTTGATGTGTTTCAGAAGCAAGAAAATGTATCACTTGATTTTATATAACTTCCCCCTTTTTTTGTTGTCAAGGGCCAACCAGCCTCTGTAGATACAGGACCTGCTGGGCCACAATGTCAAAACCTTGCCAAATATTTAATTTATGAGTGTGAAATCAAAGTGCTGGATAAATCAGAATATCTGCAGAAGCATTCTTTGGTTGCTTTGTCTGCCCTAGAAGGATGTCTCAAATACTGCTCAGTTTCTAATACCCCCTTCTCCCTGCCCCTGTTTTAATACATGGTACTTCTGTAGGTCAACCTCTGTAGTCTTGCCTTTTGTATAGGGGGAAACACTGCTTTAATGAGAATGGTTCAGACACATTTGCTATCCTTAAAATTCTTAAAAATTATTTTCAATAGACTAGTGTGTGCTTTTTTTAAAATACAAGAAGTAGAATTGGCTGGGACATTCGCTCATCAGTTCCACTGAGAGCTTTAATAGAGTTGTGCGGTAATTAAGAAAGACGGAGATCCTCAGCCAAGTTTCAGATGGGTGGAGGTGACATTCAAGTGGTCCATCAAAAAGCCACTATTGCAAGCTTGTGAGAGAGAGGGAGAAAAATGGTTTGCACTCCCCTTCTTTCCCTGGCCAGCTCTACCTTTTCGAGTTTGGTACAACTTTGGTTTTGGCTTAGGTGCAAATCTCTGTCCTTTGGGACAGGAGCTGTTGTGATATTTCCCTATGAATACTCTGTGATGCCTGAGTGCCCATGTGCTCATGCACACTCATGTGCATCATGCTCATGTGCATAGATCTAGAGATGCTCTCTTACCTCCTTAACTTATATACATCCATACAAATATGGAATTAATGGGCTGCGGGTATTAATGAATGTAAATCCAGTGACTTCAGAGGACCTCTGGGGAATTGCAACATCCAGAGTGAAGACCAATAAAAATAGATAACTTTTTATGTTCACCAATCTCTGAAGTTTCAAGTCAGTGTGTTATTCTGAACAGAAGTGCAGCTTATTTTCCTTGTAAATCTTCCATTTTATAAAGCCTGATTTTCTGTGGAAATGAGATATGCTCCCACATACTCTACGTGTATGTGTCCCTTTCCACTGATGCTGCAACCCAAATTTAATGCAGTGATACCTATCAAAAAGATAATTGAATATCTGTTTTGATGATGTGCAAGTAGAAGAGTAGAGGGAAGAGAGAGACAGATCCTCTTAGTCCCAAATATTTGAGAAAGCTCCAGTGTGTACTTGAATCTCATTATAAAGACCATGTGGGGGATGACCCCCAATAAAAGACTCAAGCAGAAGAAAAACTCAAATTGAAACTTGCAGTGAACAGCGAGACAGCACAGGAAATTAGATATTTGCTTCTTTTAATGCAATCAATTTTCTTTTAAAATGCAGCCTCTTCTAGGATTTTTTACATATATTTTAGTCTTGAGTGATGAATTTAAGTGCCACTGGTTGCCAATATACAGCCCGAGGCAAGTGGAGTTTTGCAGTCACCAGAAGCTGTATCTCTTCATTAGCAGAGTCATAACACAGCTTTCATGACATCACTTTAAGCAACTAAGTAGTTTCACTGAGATGGGGACAAATACCAATTGGCAGAACTGTAGAGGCTCATCATCAGAAGGAAATGCCCGTAATGATGTGTCTGACTGGGTTTTAGTATCAAAAGCAAGGCAAAACCATACAGTGCTCTGGCATTTGTGAGAGCATAGTAGATATGGTTGGTTTAGCTGGGATGAACTAGGAGTGTAAATTAGGTTAAGTGAGGTAACATGGTCTATTACTTGAAGCAATAAACAGGAAATTCATGAATTATTGTACCCACAAGCTTCCCTTCTCCCAGGCTGTAATAAGAGTAGCCAACATCAAAACTAGGTACAGGTGACTTAGTTATGCCACTTACTTGGAATGCTGAGAGAGTAAGAGGTACAATCTATGGAGGAGAAGGAATTTTGTTGAAGGCCAGGAGAGCTTTTAGCCAAACAGAACAGGTAGAGAGTACAAGAGGCAATTTCACTAGTGAAAAATTTAAGTGGTTAAGGGAGAAAAGGCCTGAGGGAGACTTATAATTTGGCATGAAATATGGATATTCAGTAGATTGCAGTCTAACAGATGAAGAAATTTCAGGATCCAGTACAGCTGTTAATTCCAAAGCAAGATGGAAATATTCTCAAATAGCAATATATTTTTTTTGCCCTGTGCCATCAACAGGCAGGCACAGTGGACATTTCCAGTGTCTTTAAACCAAGTAATGCCAAATAGGGCTTCTCAGTAAAGCTTGATAAAATGGCATTTGGTATTTTCACTTGTGTAAGTCTCATATAAGGCAGATTTTTCCGAAGACTTGATACATTGCTTCAGTGAGTAAAAGCCTTTCATATGTCATTGAGCTATCTAGAATAGCTTAAAGAGTGCTAAGCAGTGAAAACTCATCTGAGGAGCAGAAACTGTGTGTTAGCAGTTACCGCTTCACACAGATGGAGTATGAGAAAGAGAGAAAGAGGAAGAAAGGAAGAAAGAAAGAAAGGAAACTAGGCTTATTGGGGGTTGAATAACCATTAGGAGATGCAGACTCCCCTGAACCCTGCACTTGTGTCTGTCCCAGACTGCAGTGCTGGAATCACGAGCTGCATCTCCAGTGTGAGTGTTACCTATGTCACTGTGCAAAACGTGGCAGCCGTAACCTGTTCCCTGCTGGTGTAACAGGCAGGTTTGCTCTGCTGAGCTCATCTTTTGGTGGGATGTTTCTCTACTTCTCTGAGTACAAAAGGAAAGCAAAATAGGGCCAGTTGTAGTGGCTCTGTCCCTCGGCTTCCTCTCCATTGCAAGTGGAGGAAGGTGGGAGGAGGCTTCCTACAAGAAATTGAGTGAGGCAACAGCTGCACACAAAGGTATGAAAAATGTTGTTTCATCAAAACCACCCCTTTCTTACCAGCTGAAGGCATTATAAAAGACTGCTGGTAGCTGCAGTCTTACGCAGGAAGACAGGTTAAATTATCACAGTGTTCTTCATGGCCTCCCAGGCAATGAATCAGTGAAGCAGTGAAGTGGGTTGTTGCTTTCACCATGGAGGAATTCATCACAGTAGCCAAATTAATGACTGCTTTTCCGAAGTTTCTCCTGGTATCTGAAGGACTGATTTGCTGTCTGCTGTTTGTTATCTGTGGCAGTTTTAAGTTTCACTGAGGTGAGTATGTTGCTTTGTGTGTTTAATGCCTGAACATAGCCTTCCTAACCTTGATGATGTCCATTGCTTTGCTTTCTTCCTTCACTAGGCTTGATGATGATATCACAACAATTTTCCTAGCTAAGAACTGGTTCCTCATTTCGCCTTGTGGCTACATTAGAGTGATTGCCTCTGCCCCTTCAAATGGGCATGCTTGCAAGTTGACCTTGGGGTAGGAACAGCAAGGCTGTAGTGTTTCACTGGTATTTTAGGTGCTGTCTGTGTTTGAAGATGTAGCACAGGGCTCTTGGTGGCACTAAGGAAGGGGAACGAAGCAAATAGGTTGGAGGAATGGATGCAAATGAGCTTATGAAGCCCTGACTGGAAGGCATAGAACTGACTGGCTGATTTGCACACACACTGAGCTGATTAGATTATTGCCAGCACTATCCTGGCCTGGGGCTCTCACTTGCTTTTATTTTTTTCACTCTGTGCTTCTCTCACCTGCCACAAGCTGAGAGCTGTGGAGCTACAGTTGGAAGGCTGCCAGGACAGGGGCTGCCTGCAAAATGCAGTGGGTCAAATTAATCAGGAAACCTTACTGAGAAGAAGGGTGTTGGTTGTGTTCCCTGGCATGGCTGAAAAATATATTAGTAGAATAAATACAGTGGCATGGCTGACAAAGTATATTCAGCAGTTTTCACTCTGACACTATCTTTTACCCAAATATCAAGCCTCCTAACTCATACAAATTAATTTGACTCTTTCATCAGCTTTATATACAGCTTTTGCTGCTGAGGCATCTGGATCATGGTCTTGTCTCCAAGTCTTTTGTGTCCAGGACAAACCAGAATCCCTAGACCTCAACAAATGAGGTGTCTCCTTCACTCAGTGACCCCCAGCTCTCCATCTTACCTGTATTCGAGAAGAACTACAAAACAAAACCAACCCAAACAACCCAACCAAAAATGTGGAGGCTGTATTTTAGGACATATTCAGGGGAATCAAAACACACAAATAGATAAACAAACCAGTGTTTTCATCCACTTCTGCCCTGGTTAGAAAGCCAGGACAATTGTCTGTGCCAGGCAAGCAGCTCCCAAGATGCTGTTCAGCTCAACAGCCTAATTAATGTGTCTCCAGCCTAATTAGTTGGTCAGAGGTGCAGATGAGCACTTTAATTGCACCAATGTATCACCACTTTTGACCAATCCCAGTCGTGCCTACACAAGGAGAACAATGCAACTTGTGCAGATTTTTGTGGCGGCTCTACAACGAAGGTGGATAAATCATGGAGGCCTCATTCTGCCACCCCTGTGCTCACAGAGTGAGAAGCCTTGTCAGGAGAGGGGTTTGAAGAGCCAGGGCTAACAGTGAGTGAAATACTCCCAGCACGAGTGAGTGTTCCTGAACAGCAGATTAGCACACTGAGCCAAGCTCTTATCTAAAATTAAGTGTTTTCTTCTACTTGCACCCTGACATTCTTCTCTACAATTATGTTTATTTTGTTTGCTTTTCCTTTTTTCTCTGTGTGTATTCAAATGCTGATGAGAGAAGTCTACACAGGGACCAAGGAATGGGTAAGGTCTGAGTCGAGCACTAAAATAAAAGCTTGGGTGGAGTTCAGCTGTTAAATCTATGTACTTTAACTATTATTGTCTTCAGCTAGGTTTGAAGTACTAATGTACCTAGGCAAGAAAACAAATTTACAATGGCTTAGTTAGAAGTTCCTTCTCCAGGAAGAGCTAGAATAAGCAAAACATAACCTGAAACAAGGCCAGATTCCCTTGGAACTTATTGAAGGGGATCTTCTTGAAATCGAAACAGTTGTGTTCTATTAAATTAATGCAGATCCCATTTGGCCACAGGCAGACACCCAGTCCCAAAGCTGCATTGCAGAGGTGCACAGTGGAGTGCTGGCACCCCAGCAGGACCAAATTCACTCGTGTGATCACTGGTTTTATGGAGGCAGCAGCTGCTGACGTGGCACCTCTATGTTAGTCTCCCACCACACTATCCAAGGCGGAGTCTTGTTTATCTTTCTTCCCAGAACTGGGAAATCCTGTGTCTGCTGGCAGTGTGCTTGGATGAAAGGAGCTGGGCTGCAGTGCTGGGCTGCTACACTGAAGCAAAGAGAGGTTGCAAACAACTGCTGGTGCAGTAGCCCCTCTGTCAGGATCCCTCTTCACCCTCTAGCAGCTGGATTGGTTTGCCAGGAGTCCAGTAGAAGCAAAGTAGGAAATTGGGCTGTAGGTGTTTTCCTGTGGTTAACAATCTGTTGCACTAAAAAAAAAAAAAATTTTGGCCTATGTTAAAAGCCTCAAAAGTTTTGAGGGGAGTGTTAAGATTTCAGCTTCCTGTGCTGGCCTGTTTGGAGATGGGGAGGTCAGTTTGTTAGCACGTGTGGGCACCTGAATGCTGCAGGGGAGCTGAGAGCAGCACTGCTTCCTGACCTTGCTGATAAGCATGTGGCATTTTTCATAGGCATAAAATTGAATGGAGCAGCTCACTGCTGGCACTGAGCATTCTCTGACATGACCATGCCCTGCTCACATGCTTCTGGCAATGGTCATCAACCGTGCTAAGGGCAGCAAAACTATTTCCCTCTAAGGTTAGATGGGTGTTGGTGTTCTGTCTCTTTATGGGCAGAGAGGTTCAGCTGCTGGGGACACCTGCACATGTGTGCCACACAGGATCAGACACTGGAGAGCTGCCAGGTGAGCATGATACATACCTCCACCTTGTTTTCCATGAGTGCCCCATACTTTCACTTTTGCAGGAGTGAGGCATACCTGTAGCATCAGGATATTTGGATGAAACTGAGAATCAGGCCAGATGGTGTAATGATCCTTCCCACCTTCTGTAAGGTTCTGTAATGCTGCATCTTTGAGACGTAGCAAAGTCTGAAAGTCTGTGCAAACCTGAAAGAAAAACTCGCCACTACCAACTCTCCATATTGCACCTCCTGAAGACCTTGTGCAGCAACTATCTTAAAATATCTTTTTAAAAATATGTTCAGGTGCCGTTTTTAAATGAAGTCTCTGACCTTGATCACTTGAGAATACATGGCTGAATTAAAAATGAACTGCATGAAACTTGTTTAAAATATTACCCTGCATTTCAGAATATGGCTTATATGAAAACTGCATATATATTCAAAATTGAATTGTATATTAATATATCAACATCAAACCTGTATATTAATGTAATTAAAACCACTCTTTCATTGCTTTGGAAATTATTTAACAGTTGACAAGTTCAAAGGCAAAAAGAAGTGAAAATTTCAAACAAACATGGTTTTGTCCTTTA
The DNA here is from genome assembly GCA_013397155.1 of Irena cyanogastra. Taxonomy (NCBI): domain Eukaryota; kingdom Metazoa; phylum Chordata; class Aves; order Passeriformes; family Irenidae; genus Irena; species Irena cyanogastra. Next base: position 935,214 of record VWZV01005811.1, read on the forward strand.
CTTAATAATAATAATAATAATAATAATAATAATGCTGCCACAATTAGATGTTCTTTCATGTTTATCCAAATTCTGTGTGTAAATTCAGAAATAGTGCCAGCTGAAGCACATTTTATAAATGTCCATGTGTATAAATAGACATTTATATATGTGCATGTGCTTATTTACATCTATGTTTGTCTTTAATGATACATATATTGAAAAATCTCCCATGGCATTGCTTGAGAAGTCTCAGCAGTGCAGAATAGTTTTTGTGATGTTATAAAAGGTTCATAGGGAAAAGCTTGCAAAATCCTTTCATCTAAAATAGTGACAGAATCATCACAGATGCACAAAATGGTTTGGGTTGGGAGGGTCCTTAAAGATCATCTCATCCCAACCACCTCCTATGGGCAGGGACACCTCCCACTAGACCCAGTTGCTCAGAGACCCTATAAGTTTGGAGATTTTACTCTTTAATGCATCTCACCTCAACATGAGCTCAACATGGAGCTTTTCAGTTTTGCAAGGAGTGTTCTCTCTCTGCTCTTTTACCCTTTCATGTGTGTGCACATATGGATGGATATACCTTCTCATAGGAGGTGACTGCAAATTACTAGATAGCTGTACTCCAAAGTTAAAAGAGCATCCCCTAGCTGCTTCCATCTTGGAAACAATTTAATGTGAATGTCCTGTGCAAATTGATCTATATGATACACTGATGTAATATATGCATGTGAAAATCTGGAGGAATGCTTCATAACAAAGCTGCATGAACATTACTGTAGACCAGATACTGCCTGTGAGTGAGTACCTCACTGTATTTTCAACCACCCTTTTTTGGCTCAGCAGGAAATTTTTCAGAGGTATCTCAAAGGCAAAAGTGTGGTGAAGTGTGGATCAGTAGCGATTCATATGGATCATACAAATCTCTACTGAAAGATTGTATGGATATGCTTTCTTTCTCCTGATCAATTTTTTTTTAATTAAAAAATACATTTGTTGGTACTGCACTCTTAAGATGATTGCTTTTGCTTCTGTTCCTTTCACTAAATATTTGAGGGAAGCAAGCACAATTAGATACTCCTGATCTCATTATGCATTTAACAGAGTGTCCTGGTTTGGGAGGACAGGATTAATTTTTGCAGTGACCAGGAGTAGCTATGGCTGGTACCCGGAAGTTGTTTTGTACCACCTCAGGTCATTTTCCAGGGATGGGGAAAGGGGCCCCTTCTGGGTTGGTATAGCATGATGGAGGGAGAGGTTGGGTATTGGGTGAGAACTCATGTGCAAATCCTTTGTTTCTTGCGCACCTTTGTTATTGATATTATTGCTGCTATTGTTTGTTTTCATATCTCATTGCTGTTTCCAGTAAATTGTTCTTTTCTCAACCAACGATCTTTACCTTTTGTGGCTCCAAATCTCCTCTCCATCCTGCCACAGGGGAAGAGGAAGAGAGAGGAGGAGCGAGTGAGTGAAGGGTGAGTAGTTTGGAGAGTCTCAGTGGGAGCACTAAATTGGGGAGTATAATTTCTAAACCATGACGCAGAGCAACCAGCGTAATTTCCACTGCCATTTGAATGAAAGTGAGACTCTTGCACATTTTTTCTGTTGTTCTGTTGGTTAATGGAACCTTTCTCTTTAGCTACAACACTTGGATTTTTTTTCCTCAAGCTTCTCAAAAGTACAGGTGCTACTAGAGCTTTTCACACTTACAGCCCCTAACCCTTCAAGAATTCTGGAAACACTACAGAGGAATAACTGGTATGCCCGGGTTTGTTGCATTACTTGTAGCTAGGACCTGAAAATATGAAAAATGTTCTGTGGGAGACTTTATACTGGGGTCTTAACAGGTAAAAGAAATTAGACTGCAGAGTTTGGAGACAGGGAGGTTGCTGGGAAAAAGGCACTGCAGTAAATGCATTATGCACACAAATGGTTACATATGCTTGTAACCTAAACTGAATTGCTGGGATTTCTTACACTATAGCAAGTTGTGTATCATATCTTTTTTTATACTTTCTGTGGGTCTTCAATTTTATTCCCTTCACCTGCAGTGTGGCCATCCATTTTTCTATGCTTATGGTTGCTACCTCATGCAAGAAGAAAATACATAATTTCCAGGGTAATCTTGCGTGGAGGACCAGGCATAAGCAGATAAGCATGTTTTATTCTCAAGCATTCTGACTGTTGCGAGAGGAAAGTTGTTAGTGGAAGAGAGGGTCCTGTGGAGATGGAGCAGCACTGTTCCTAGCCAGCTTCCTTTTCTGCCTTGAGGCTTGTGCTCATCGTGCCTGCACCGACTCCCTCTCAGCCCAACTCATTTCCTGGAGGCCTCTAAAGGGCTGTCTGTGCATGAGCAAATACTGTAATGTGAATGGTATGAGGAAACCTATTGTACATAAGAGATGTGCACCAGGTAAACTAGAAAAGGAAGTGGATCAGTCCCTTTCTCTCTTTCTCTCTCTCTTTTGACCCCAGATTTGGACTATCCACGGTGGCAGAACCAACGTGGGATCTAAGGACTGGTGATCTTTCTCCTTCTCTTTCTCCCTTTTCTGTCTTTACTTCTGTCCTCCCTTGCTTTGTCTTGGCAAGTGCAGCTATCATATTCTTATCCTGTACTCTGTACTGAAGTTTGCTGTAAGGATTAGGAGCATGTTAAATGTAGTAAAAGTTGAAATCTTGTTAGCCAACTTTTGATTATATAGTGGGGTAGTTTCTTGAATTACAGTGACTATATAATAAGAGATCCCTGGTATGTAGATTGGTGTCTTTGTTCAGCCAGATGAGAATTTATGATAAACAGCATGCCCCATCCTGAGTGGGCTGTGACATCCTACCATTGCAGTTTTGACTACCATGCAGAACAGCCCAGATGGAAAACCACCTGTAAACTAAATTATTGACGTCCATCCAGTGACACTTCCCACAACAGAGATTGTCAGTCCGAGACATGCTATGCAATTGCACTTTTTACTTGGAAGGGTTTGAGTAGAGTCCTGAAAGCATCCAGAGCTGTGGGGTGGAAGTGAATGAATACTGGGCTTCTCCTAAGCACTGCTGTGCTACAAGGTTTACTTGAGCTGTGCTTGCGCCCTGTGTGGTTTCACCCCTCCAGCTGGAGCCGCACCGCCTGTTTTAGGCGTAGACATCCAAGCTCTGCTCCTTTCGTAGCCTGCACAGAGAAGTCCTGTTTATGGTCCGTGCAGAAAGCTCAAGGATCAGATAGCACCTCTCTCATTCCTTCTTGTAAACTGTCCAGGAGGGATAGTGTTTGCCTCTGGGTTAAAGAACTGATCTTCTAATGGTGTCTGCAGATGGGACTGATTTCAAAAGTAAGCTGGATGCATAAAATCAAAGATGCCCCTTTGGCCTTTCAAAGCAACAGGGAAGCTGCCACCTAGAAACCATCAGGGACGTGTACTTTTCGCTCCTGTTCTGAAACAAAGAACAGGTATTCTCTTATTGGCTTTTCTGTGAGATGACTTCTGTGTATTGGTTTTATGACCTTTCAACTGCTGTCTCTCAAGTCTTCTGCATTGACAGCATTATGAGGAGCAGCTGTATGGTTGGAGCTTGGAAAATATTCGTATTTTTGGTTCTTTCTGAGTCAGATGGGTTCACAAAATCCTTGGGGCTGAATGATGATATAATTTCTCACCTCTGTACTTCACAGGTCAAATTATTGCAGCTGCTTGGAGAATTGGAAGAATTCAGGGCAGAGAATTAGCCTTTAGCATCTATTTCTGCTCTTAGTGAAGTTAAGGGGAAATTCTTCCAGGATCAGAGTGGCAACCGGTTTGTACACATTTGCTCATGCTGAAACCCGTGGCTGTATGCCGCTGTGTTGAATTCTGCACCTAAAAATAGATATCTTTGCAGAAAAAAGGGGCTTGCTTTGTTCACATTTATTCCTTTATGCCTGACTGATTGTTTCTGTCTGTCAGCAACAACAAAGCCTCATTGTTTTGGTGCTCCAATTGGGACGCATTAAATGGATCCTGTTTTCAGAAACTGCTGAGAGTCCAAGCCCTTGAGATATCTTCCTGTTGGAGTGTTTCACCCTGGATAGCCCAAAGTGGTGGCAATTACACCTTCCCTTCTTAGTAATATCTGCTTTTGATGCAATTTTTTGCAACTTAATGATTTAAAGCCCATCTAGCTTGTGATTGTTGGGGAGAAGAGACGGTAGATTGCTCTTCAGATACTCACCTTGGCATTTTGTAGAAAACACTGACACTTCTTAGCCAAGTGATCTCTCACTTCTGTTCATTCTCATCCTTCTGACCGTTCATTCTCCATTCACCAGGCTCACAAACAACCTCATTTTTCACACCTACTTCTCCATTTGTTGACACTTTGGGCTCCTGCCCATTGCTCTCCCTCAGCAGCAAGCTCATTCACATTCCATATTCAAAACCCACAACATGATTCATTGAACACCAAAGTGCTTTTGCTTTGCACTGTTTGTCTGAGAGTGACCTGAAGGATGACATTATAAATGAGCTCTTACATCTGAATTGCTTTGTCCTGATTAGCAAAGTCAGGAGAAAATAGCAGGGAGCTTTTTCGGCTTGAGTGGGATCAGTTGCTTCTCCAAAGTTCCTCAACTTATTGATCTTACGTCTTTGCTTCCCTCTGTTGCATGGAGTGTGCCAGTTTCAGATTTTACGCTCCCAAGGGAGATTTTTGAAAAGGACTGTTTGTTACAGATGACTTTCACAAACAAAACAAACCAAACAAAACCCCCCAACCAAATCCTAAACCAACAGAATGGAAGTGGCATTCAGTTCGAAGAGAGGGAGAGGAGCTGGACATTGGAAATGTTGTAAACCATGAGAATGCTGCAACTTTAATTTTGCTGATTTGAGAGGTTTCAAACTGTGCATTTAGAAGATCATTAAAGTTAACAGGAATATTCACTCCTCAATAGGAGAAATCAACTTAGAGATGTCATAGTATTTTCTAAATTCTTTGTTGGTCATTTAGACCAACATTCCAAATCCAGATATGTGACTAATTTTCAATCATGTCACTAAAAGGGAAGAATCAAAGATCACTCTTGTTTTTGTCATCCACAAATTAATGTGAAAATATTGCCCAAGTGAGCTGTCTGTTTTGCCATATTTACTCAGCTTTAATTTCAGTTGTATTCTGTATTCATGCCATTGAAATCTCAGTCATGACCGTTGACTACTGCTGATGTCAACATCAAGATTTTATAGAGCTTGAAAAGCTCTGAGGGCTAAGACTTTATTTTGAGACATAATGAGTCTCAGTAGACATCATAATAGAGATTATTAAGTGCTTTATTACACACAGTAATTATTGTTGTCATGCAGAACATCGCAGCTTGTGACATAAAAATGGTACTTTTTCAGACTGATATTAAGGAAAATGAGTTTAAATTTGAGATCTAGAAGAAAACCATTCTTAAAAATGATCAGAGTAGGTTGTGCGCTTTCCTAGCAGCTGTTACTTTTCACTGATATGAATGAAACTCTGGAGTAATACAATTGGCTGATGAAGAACAGAGGTTTTTTCTGTTATAGAAAGAAGTGAAAGATAGTAGTGGAAGTGACAAAAAAGCATAAACATAGGTGAAATAAGTGTCAAACTTGAAGTGTCTTAACACTGTTGGAAGTTGGGACTTTTGGTTTTAATAATTTATTGTTAAAGGTATGAACAGGCTTTGGTGGAGTGGAGTAATGGTCTCAAGGAGCCACTGGAATTCAGAAATTAGAATCTCTCTCAAAGGAGGTGAGGAAGGAGAGAGATGGATAATATATAGGAAACAGGACTTTGTTGTACTTTAGGAAGGGTGAAATATAGGTGAAACATAAGTAATAATTGTGGCTGATTTACTGATTAGTTACTAGTTTGTGACCTATGTGTTAATATTATTAACTCAATTATAAGTAAGTTATTAGTCTGTGACCCGTGTGTAGCCACAGTGAGATTGTTACAGAGTTTTCCTGTGTCTGCTGTCTCAAAAGGATCTTTTGAAACATAAATGAAGTGAGAGTAAATGTTTTTTGAGGGCTTAGGGATCTGGTGTTGAAACAAGACTTAAGCATCTCAGTTTATTTTACCAGCAATGAGAATCAAGAGGTGACAGGTTTACAGTGGAGAAGTTCTTTCAAGGAGAGAGAGTAATGAGGTCTAGACAGGCGTGTGACATGATCTTATAGCTGGAAGCTAAAATTACACCAGTGGAGACAGCAAATAAAGCACAGATTTTGAACTAGGAGCTCTGGTAACAACACAACAAAAACCCCACAAATTTCTTCCCCAACCTTCTGATGTTCATATCGCCTCTTTGGAATGTGTACTTCAAGTACAAGATACTGGTTTCAGTACAAGACTAGGTAGATGAGCATTAGTCACTTATAAAATACCAAGAAGCATACAGGGTCAATTAATTACTGCTTTTTGTGGCCTACAGCTCTGTGGATCTATTATGCCCACTCCTTTCAATCACAAAGTATTCAGAGACCAGGATCATTCTGTATTATTTGTTCAGATGTAGTATCTTTCCTCTGTGTCATGAATATAGGATATAAAAGTGATAGATACTCTCCTTGTTCCTTTAGCATTCAGGTCTGTCTCCCATCAGCTCAGAGTTTAGGACTGAGATTGCAGATGCTGCTTTGTCATGCAGTCTATGGCTTTCATCACTGTCTTATCATTTAAATGTAGGATTTCAGTTTCAGATGTGGATGTTATCATAGGATTTGGACATAATGCCCTCATTGTTGCCATGCAGATGTAGGCAGCATGTTAAACAACGCTTAACTGAGTGTGGGCTTTCTCATGGGTCATGCAATTGCTGTCACCTAAATTCTAAACTTCCCGACCTTGGGCACTAACCTTGAGGCACCATTGTCCTGTGGTTAATGAATATAATGTGATAATTTCTGGAATGAAATGACCAGTCGCATTCTGTACAATACAAACTTGTTTCAATATTACAATTTGTTTTCAGAACAATATTTCCCCATTTCTATTGTTTATGAGGAATGATACAGTAAAGACTGGGAAAAAGCATTTTAAATTCTAGATATGAGATGAAAAGATGCAAACAGTGGCTAAAAGTGCAGGGGGAACAGAAAGTGGGTACTACACTCAGCTGTTCTTTGATTCTGGAAATTTGAATAGCATTTGTGAAGCTTTCCTCCTATATGAGCGTATGATAGAGCTGTTCTTTGCCTGTTGTCCTGGTCTCAGGCTTGGCCATTTATCAGGTGTTCTACCCCAAAGTGAAATCCATTAACTTAGTCCTTGCAGAGGAAAAGGTGGAGGAATTAGCATACCAGGGTTTTCTCCTCAGGATGCTCTAGAAAAATTGTTGGCCAGAGGGATATAGAGCAAATAGGTATTTTGTCAGCAGGAGGTTAAGTGGGAAGAGGATACAAGCATAAGATGTGAGGAATGAAGTCAGAATGAAGAACAGCTGATCTGAGGGGGCAGGCCACTTCATAAAACTGCTTTTTCATGCCTGCTGGGCTGAACCTTGTGCTGGTCATGAACCAAAGTGAAAGAGCTGCCAAATCGGTTCAAGTGGAGCTGTGCAAAGAAGGCAGGTAGCTTTGGCTGTGCTGTGCTGCTCTTGCAGTAATCCTGCACATCAGGAGGTGCAGGCAGACAGGAGCTGCCTGGGTCAAAGCTTTGAGCTGGGAGGAGGGGGCAGAGACCTCTGAGCTGTGTGGGTGGGTGCAGAGCAGTGAGCTGATGAAGCCCACTGTGAGGATGTGCAAGTACCTTCAGTTCAGTCCTGGGCAATTTTATCTGCTTGGTTTTACAGCCTGATAGCAACTCTTTCAAAACAGTTTTTATCCATGGGATATACATGTTTTATCAATTTCTGTGTGCCCTTTTCCCAGAGAGTTGGCATCTGTGAATTTATGGCACTGTACTGCTTGAACTGTGCCACTTCCATGTCCCCCCTTTAAGCTGGGAAGCTACAGCAACTGGTGTAATAGAGCTTATGCATTTAACCTGAGGGATTTCTGAGGTATTGGGGAGGAGAGAATCTCTGTGTGTGTCTTGGAATGGAGCCAATTTAAGCCCCAAGGAAAGATTTCCATTGATTATAACACAGTTTAAATCTGGTCTGTAATACCTACTAAACAACAAATCGTGTTGTGATCTTTTAAAGTCATGACTTTTATACAAAATCAGGAGAATTATATTCTTATTTATTATCCCTTTCACTTAAACCTTCTGGGGATAGAAACACATTCTGTTTCAGTGATAAAGAAAACACTGCAATCAATGGCTTCGGAAAATCACTGAAAAGAAAGGGTTTGTGTATGAGACTGAGTCAGTTTTTATCCTCCTAAGTACCTACTGTGGAACAGGAGTGATTCACTGAAAAGTTGTGGAGAAAATCAGAGCACAGTAGTCTTGATGCTTCATAGCTAAGTGATGAAGAAAAAGTTTTAAAAATAATACAATGATGGCAGAAGCTTTTCGGAGTTTGTAGGGCTTTCCCTACTACTACTACTACTACTACTATTTCAATCTGAACACGATTACCTGGAGTAGGCCACTCTGGGGAGCAGAGGGGGGAGATCTTTTAGAGTTTTCGAAATTGGTGATGGAAGGAAAGTAGCTGTATTTTAGCCAAGACTGGAGCTTTTTTCCCTTCATGCCCAGATTTTGCCTTCTCCACTCAGACTGCGACGTACTTGAGGCTGGTATTCTGCAGTCTCATTCCTCATTGTCATCTTAACTGTCTAAAACTGCCTCTAATATTTGAATAAAGAAACACAGGAGCAAATCACATAGAGTTTCTCATATTTCTCAATATATTCTGTTTTCAGTATATGCTATTATCTGAAATACCATTAATCATAGGAACGTCTGTTGTGTTACCATTATTCCTCAGGCCAGTTACAGAAGTAAACTATCCTCTGTATTTCAGATCATCTTACAGTATGAAGGGCTTGGCTGTGCCTCCTCAGCTTGACTTGCAGGACAGTTTGGCACTAAATGACTGTGCAATTAATTTATTTTTCAGCTGGTGTGGTTAAAGTGCACCGACATCAGAAATACTGATATTACTGCAGATAATCTCCCTGTATGGACCTCACGCCACAATACTTAAGCAACTCATATTTTTTTTCACGCAAGTGATTTATTTTGTTCTCCAGTCCCAGACTAGGAAGTTCTAGGCTCTTGCTCAGAGAGGCTGGGATACTGTATGGAAGTCAGACTAGGAAGTCCTGGGTAAGCACACTGCCTTTAACCTCCCTGTTGGCTTAATGTGGATTTGTATTTTGATTATTTGCTGCTCAGCTGCCTTCAATACAGAGTTTAAAGCAAGGTTTGGATACATATCTATCTCTGAGGGCATCAGAAATTTATTTTTCTTTGGAATGATCCCTCTCACTGAATTGTTTTCTGAATTGAACATGAAGAAGGTACATCTCAGTTCAGTAGCAGCCTGCATTGGCTTTATTCCAGCTCAGTCACGTGGTGCAGGCAATAGAGCAAGAAGCATTTTCTGTGATGTGAAACCTCTATGGGGAAAGGAAAACCTAGCTTCTTCTAGGAAGCTAGCACTTGTGAGTAATATTTTGTAGGTTCCTTAAAGACAGTTTCACAATTATACACACCCAAACATAGCCTGTAGGCTCTTCTTGTGGAAGCTTATGTGATTGGAAAGGGGTCAGGTAGATCAGTACCTTTGGTCCACTCTGAGTGACCGCCTCCTACCTTCTCTGTGGATGAAGGCAAAAGCATTTGTGCTCATGTGCTCTGTCTAGATTTGGTAGATACATCCTTTGGCCACTCAATGGTTTTCCAAGAGGGCACATCACAGCTGTTTCTGAAGGGATCAAGCTCCTGCTGCTTTGGGGTGTTGACAGGTGGCCCTGGTGTGCAAATCATCTTCCCTCAGGCAAATCTATTCTCCTCAGCAGAAGCTGTTTTATAGTTTTGCGTGATTACATTTCAAGGGTCAATGAAAGCAGCAACCCCATGCTGTTAGTGATGTGTGAACACTCCTGATGAATTACCTTTCAAAACAAGGTTTGAAAGGGGAACTTAGGCAAAGCAGAGCCTTGCAGTTAAAAGGGAGGGTTTCTTTAAAGTGCGCTGTGACTGGGAGGACTCCCCTTCTCACACTCCTGTCAGTGTGCAGATGTGTCTCCAAAATGGCTTTGCTTACTTCTTGCTCAGAAATCCTGTCATGTTCATACTTCAAAAGCATACTGCCTCACTGAATACCAGGCTTTTACTGCCTGAAGAGAGGGCAATATTTCTACCTTACAATACAATCTTGAAGCCTTATGGCAAAGCTTTTCTTTGACATAGGCAAAATATTTTATTTTGCCTGACTGAGGGACCAGGACCTTAATATATGCAATCTTTTAAACTGGCTCAGTTTTTAATGCTCACAGAACTGAAGTGCCTTATGAATTACAGACTGACATCTCCTTTATCAAATGAAATTACTTTGTTGGACTCATTCATGGAATATTTCCAAGCACAAAACTCACTCTGCTTTCTATTTCTGTTAAGAACTGATCCACAGTATTCTGGTTTATGCTCACTGGTAGCCATTTAACTCTTTTATTATAAAAACTTTGCATGATGCTATGTGTGGTTAAGTAGAAGCAATCTCTCCTGTGCTACAGTGACAGCTTTAAGATAAATAATGGTATTTTCAAAATGATTTGAATTTTGTTTATAGCTTCATCTACCACTTTAGTAGTAATGCACGGTGCTTTAAGATACATGAAATCATCGTTAGGTTCCTGGAGCGGTGAATTTAGAGAGTACCTTGAAAACTCATTTGACGGATTTACTAGTCGCAAGAAAGTAAAGCAGATATAAACTATCATAAGTAAATACACCCTTTTATTAAGAAGGCTCATATTTCAAACCCTTCTGAAAAATTACTCTGAACACCGTCAGTCTGAAATTCAGCTGATGTAAATGAACACCCTCCTAGTGATGCACAAGAAGATGTAGGGTTTTACACCAAGTCTATTCCCACGTATCATCTGCACAGTCTTTCTTCAGAACATGCATATGTGATTCCATTCATTTTTGATAATTAATTCTAGTCCATTATTAATGTATAGTCCTTGCAGCCCCACATCAGAAATGACAATGGTTGAAAGTGCTGCTCATCAGAAGCAGTTGGAGTTTAATGTGTTAAACCCCATTCCAGTTTACCCTGGTCACTGAACCCTGCATCCATTTCCAATGACAAAATAAAGATATGAGCTTGCAACACACTAAAATTTTGTGCTTGGATGCACACAGTTCTCACCTGACACTTACCTGGCTTGGCACTGGCATGTCCATTAGATTCCACTGCATTTTAATTTCCAGGATTTTATCCATAACATAGCTAATCTCAATACCAAATGGAACACTAAGTTTTGTTGCTTTCGGTATTTTGGGCAGTGATAGAAGTGCAACCATCTTGGCACTGACGGTGAAAATTTGTCATTGTGATTCTTCTTTAAGGTCACTTCCTGTAACTCCTGTGACTCACCAGCAAAGGCTCCCAAGCTTTCAAACAGTCGATAGTGTAAGAGATTTACTGCACAGGTACCACTGAGGAAGAGCCCTGCTCATTTTAAGCTGTACTCCAGTCTCATCTCATGTATTTTTTTTCCAGACCTTTACTTCATGTCTAGTATTTTCCACATTTGGGTTCAGACCATTTACTATTTTGAGAGGAGTTCAGTTTGTTTGAATTACAGGAACTCCCACCTAAACTAGGCAAATAACTTTGCTTCAATATCTTTCCATACCATCACCTCAGATTTTTGTTGTTGTTGTTGTTGTTGTTGCAGAGAGATATAATTCAAGGTTATAAGAGCAATTTTTTTTTCTTCATGGTTGAGGTGTTTTATGGCAGTAAGAGCCAGAAACGGAAGAAACTCACAGACGCAGCGCAGTCTCCTGCCATTTCAGCACCTGCAGCCAATAGCTCCAATCAGAAAATTGTCAATTTCCACAGTATTCCATTGTGAGGTAGGTTCTGAAGTAAATTAGTTCTGCAGGTAGGCATTGATGATGGAAGATTGTCTTAATCCAGCAGTTCCAGTTCAATTACAGCGTGAATTACTGAGATACTTCCGTATGGTTATGAAAATTGTCTCAAACAAGAAAATGAAGGATAGGATTATTCACAAAAGCCACATGGCTGTGTTTTGCCTTATGAATGCTGGACTACACTGTAATGAGAAGTATTTTTAAAACAAATAAGAATGTTGCTTCTGCAAACATAGGTGCTTAAATATTAATCAGAGCTCTGCCCCAATCCTGCTGAACTACTCAACAATTTTCTGGCTGTCACTCACTGTAATTCTGATGGCAGCAATGAAACGCTGGTGTCAGGCCTGCTTGTCAGTGCCCTGTGAGATTGCAGCAGGTGTCATTGCTGTGTTCAAAAGTACCAATTTGTTCCCATCTGGGTGGCGAGTCCTGTGTAAATGCAAGGAGCAAAGTACAAAGAGCCAGGGTGACCTATCCTTCGCAGGCAAGGTGTGTGACCCCCTCTCCCCCTCTGCTCAAGGCATCCTCTAGAAATAGTGATGTGTGGTCTAAAGCTACCTTCCAAGCCCACTCCAGCCTAAGAATATTTAGTGCCTGAACTCTGAGATTTCCTCTTTAAGGGAAAAAGATGAGACGTGGGCTATTGGTATGGGGTCTAGATAGGAAGCGTTTGTTTTCTGTAATTAGATGGCATTTCAATGTAACTACTGCTGCAGCCCATCTAGACACTGCAAAGTGTGTGAATTTATTTTAGCCCTGAAACTTTATCTGGAGATCACTTTATAGGCTTGCCAGGAACGAAAAACAAACATAAAAATGACATTTATCTCTAATTCTATTTGTATTATTAGACGCTGAGCACAGAGAGAGGAAGTAAGAATGCCATTTAGGTGTACCGCCCTAGCTAAAGGAATACATGTGTGTATAAACAATAAAAATTCCTCAAGTGACAAGCCTTTAACCTTTCACGGGGTGGGTACTACCTTCCTGTGGTTTTTTCTTTTCTACACTGAAAAAGTCTTCTTTTTACAATACTGTACTCCCTTTAATGTTTCTATTACATTTGAGACTCTGTTAATATTAAAAAAAGTATGCATAATTCAATTTAGTATGGTTTAAAAATTAAATTAAATCCCACATACTAAAGGATAAATGGCTCATTTTTTTTCCCCCAGGTCTTAATCTCACAGGTAAATTTTCTGGAAAAAACACTTCACTTTTTTAAACCAAGACTTATACTATATGAAAGTACAAATGCATTCAAAGATTTTTCTATACTGCCTGTAGTATTACTTCTGCCTTAAAGGGGCTCAAATACTTGTATGCAATAATATATGAGCAATTCTTTTCTGCAGCAACCTCTCTTTTGAAAGCGTATTCCATTTATTGTTATGAAGTGGAAGGTATATTTTAAAAGTAATGATGAAATATTGACTAGAAAATTGGGTGTGCCAGCCATGGGGGCATGTTCCTCAGGAGAAGGAGCTAGTTTGTCAGGTGGCTTAAGTGTGGCTAACATGAAGCACCTACGTTTGTCAGCTCTTTCAGCTGGTGCAGCATCCAGAAAACACAAGTGGAGTGAGATCACCAGCCATGACCACACTAGTCAGCGAATTTTACCTTCTCATCTTCTGGCCCATGCTGGAGTTTGAACATGCACATGGCAATTCCTCTGGGCTTCCTTCCAGGAGAAATGCAAGCACAAGGACGTTCCTCTGTGCCCAGTTCTCTCTTGGATATGAAGGCGAAGTGCTGCTGGAGCAAAGTCATATGTGCCCCAGCTGAGACATGGCCCCAGTACAAAGTGCAAGGCAGATGAAGCCTGTTGTCTCTGTCACAGACTGCCAAGGGCAGCATCACCAGAGTGGCTGAGGGTGGGTGGCACCTCTGGAGGTCATCTTGCACAACTTTCTCTACTCTACCAGGGCTACCTACAGCCAGTAACTCATGACCATGTCCAGATGGCTTTTGAATATCTCCAAGGACTGAGACTCTACAACCTCTCTGGATAACTTCTCTCAGTGCTTGGTCTCCCTCAGAGTGAAAAAGTGTTTCCTGACATTCTGAGAGAACTTCCTGTATTTTAGTTTGTACCCATTGAGTCTGATCTGTCACAGGTCACCATTGAAAAGAGCCGGGCTCCATCCTCTTTGCACTCTCCCCCCAGGTGTTTATACATATCATGAGACTCTTCCTAAGCCTGCTTGTCTCCGGGCTGAACAGCCCCATTTCTCTGACTTTCCTTGCAGGGGAGGTACTCCAGTCCCTTCAACACCTCAGTGGCCCCTCACTGGACTCCTATCTTGGACTGGGAAGCCACAAACTGGTTACAGTCATTCCTATCTTAATGCTATCACTCTTAGAGCACCTTGGGCCAAAACTCAGAGCTATTCAGACAACCAGCCCTCTGGGACTCCTTAACCCTGGCCCTCAGGACTTACCAGAAAGGAGCCCTGGGGGCCGAGTCTCTCGAGCTATGGGGAGATGAGGTTAGAGAGCATTTTGTGGTGCCCGTGCTGGTGGCTGTGTGGGGCAGGATGGCCCAGGAAGAATGCTCTGCCTGTCCTCTCCAGCTGATGTGAAGGCTGGCTCTTGGGCAATCCATAGCTGTCTAGCACTGGATAGCCCCAGGCAGTGCTGGGAGTGCTGTTCCCATCCTTTTTGAGCAAGGGGCATGCCACCGTGGTGTCATTGGAAACACAACTGTGTTTACTCTTTCCTTTTTCCCTCACTTCTTCCAGCCTCTAAAAGTATCAACAGCAGTATGACCTTCCATGCAGTCCTGTTTCTCTATTGTTCCTCCTTTTCTGCCCAACCTCCAGAGTTTTTGCACCTCCATTTTCCCAGAAAAGCAATTGCCACCACCTTCTCACTGTCCCTCCTTTCCTTCCCTCTCTCTTGGGCACTCCAGATTTTTTTTTTGAAGGATGAGAAAGATATTGTGCATAATTAAGTTAGCACATGGACTCTACATTTATATAAATATATAATATTTATATCTATATAATATATAGTTATACATATAAAAATAACAAATACCATTTGAAACACAAAATTCAGGCATACAAATATAATTTGTTAATTGGGCTGCAGATAAAGATGAACTGCATACGAAGAGATGTTTGCCCATTTTTTTCTCTCTCTTAATACAGCTCTATAAAGATAAAAGAAATACACATTTCTACGGGAAAATACCCTTTCAATAACAAACAAACCAGCATATTTTATCATAATGCACTAACCCAACACTATTATGTTGAGGAACAGAAATAACCTTGGATACATGCCGAAGTCAATTGCTAGCTTCGAAATTACAACCTGTTGATGTTAAAATGTCTTTTACAAAGTTTACCTTAAAACTGTATTAGTTACATATTCCTTTAAGTTGTATATAAAGATATAGAACTTATTAGTTGTAGAAAAATGTGCCTTCCCCAGTCAAAGACAGAGAGACTGTTCAAAATAAAACCTTTTTATTTTCAGCTGAAACTCAATATTGACTTCTTTTTCCATACTACAGTTTGGAAAACAATGGAGAGTTTTTCTGGTAACCCAATTCCTCTTCCCTCTCCTCGCCCTGCTCTTCAGACCTGCTTCAGGTGAGAGAAGCTGCTGCTGCTGCTGCGGTTTCTGCCCTGAGTTGCACCAAGCAGCTGATTCTCATGGTGAGTAAATGAGGGGCAGAGGTAGGAAAGAGAGGTGAAGAGCCTTAGGAGGTGGGGAGCAAAGCACATCTTGATTTCCTGAAGTTGACTGGTAGGGATCATTTTTTCCTTTGGGATTTCTGTGTGGAAAAAACAGGAATAACAATGGTGTGCTACCTAAATCTGGGAACAGGAAAGTCGGAGGCAATGTGTCTGGTTAAACACAGCTTTGTCTCTGGGCCTCCTGGCTTCTTATGAATTGTATTACCTGGCTTTTTGGAACTGTAGAGGTGTGAAAACTTTCAGCCTTGTCTACCCATCACAGGTGTTCACTGTCCAGCATGGTCAGTGCTTCCTCTGATGAAAAGTGCAGCCCTGGCTGCCCAGCCTTGAGCTCAGAGAAAGCAGAGAAACCTTTAGGGCTTTCTGACTGAGAGCAATGTGGAGGAATAGCATAAGCAGGCTGTTGAAGTGGGGAAAGAGTCTCAAAATCCAGGTTTTCATCCTCAGATATGGAGGCATCCTGGGCTTGCACATCATTGGTAGGAAGAGTAAATGAGGACTGGTGTTGCTTACCTTTCTCTAAGCAGAAAGGAGTAATGTAGAAAATCCTGGGACATTTTGTAGGAGAATTATAAACTTCTGAAAACTTCATGCTGAGGTGGAGCCTGGTCAGAAAATTTCCATACTGCAGAGCTGATTGTTTAATAAAGGAGAAACCTGGAATCACAGATGAGCAAAGAGATGTGAAGAGACAGAAAACCACCCCCAAGATAGATCTTAAGAGAGGTGGTTGCCTGGGATGGGGCAGTTTTTACTCTGCCCTGTGTGCTGGGTAATCTCTTCTGCAGAGACCCTTGCTTAGCCTAGGAGGAGTGTTAGGGCAGCCATGGGGAGGAGAAGGAATTTGCTCTTCTATGTGAGATTAGGGAGAGAAAGCAATAACAAAAGCACTGAAAATTGCAATGAGGAAGGAGGAGGAGGTTTGTGTGCACTGTGTGCTCTGTCCTTCCAGGGATTGCTCTGCTGCCTTGCAGAAGTGAAGCAGGGCTCAGGCTTTTAAACAGGAGCAACACGAGATTGAGGCTGATAGCTTCACTTCTCAGACAGTATCATACCTTTGGATGCTGACAGGTTTTATCATGAATTATTGTCATCCAAGTTCATTGCTTGGTTGAATTGCTTTGCCTGTCCCAAATGTCCCTCAGATGTACTTGTTCCACAAGGCTTGTCACCTAAGTACCACTGCAATAACAGGAATCTCTTGTCATATCCTCTTTGTTTGTAGTCAAGACTTGGCACTGCTGTTACTCATCAATTTGGTGGCTTCAGAACAGCTGCTAAGTACACTTAGGAAGGACTTCTCTCAAGGTGCACCTGAGCCAAGAAATGTAACAATGAGAAAAGTTGACATATCAGTCTCAGTCACTCACCTGTAGTGAGGATGTGGTTGCAATGCTTTTGCATTACATTAGTCAATATTTATCTACAAAAAGAATCAAAACTAAACAGAAGAGTCTCACTTTTTGGCTCAATTGTGTTGTTTTCCCTTTGGCCATTTCTATTTATGTGTGGATTGTGTGTTATCATACATCTGTTTAGAATTCTGCTAAGACATCTGTGTTATATTTTTAAAATAGTATTCCCTTTTAACGAGAGCTACATCCTGTGGTGATGACAGGCCTGCCGTTCCGAGTCTCAAGTGTCCTCCCTGATGACAGTAGAAGGCAAATAACACCAGATCTTCCCAACTTGCTCTTTTCCTCTGGATGAACTATTCTTTTTGTGTTTGTTTAGTATGGAATATTAAAGTGGTATTTAGCCTCTAATCTCCTATTAAATCAAATGAGATAGGACTGCTGATTTTGTTTAAGTCTGGTGGTGAGAGCTGCTTGCATGAAGATATTTCTTTGCAAAAGGGACCTGACTAAATAATTAATTAAACAATGATTAATTTTTTTTTCAGGCAGCAAGAGAAAGAGCTCAATAGGATAAACACCCAGGGTATTTCTCATTAATTTAGAAGTCACTTTCATGAAACCAATAAAGAAATCACTTGTGGGAAGATAATCCGAAGTTAGCTAAGCCTTGATTCAGTGGTGATGGATTTGCTGTCTCCAGTGGTTCATATTATGCCTTTAGGTCAGCAGCATTGTTCTTTAAAGTTTGGTCTTGGAGTCTGGTTGCATAAGAACTTAACTTTCATTTAAAAATAAAAAGAAGGAGCTTTCTGCAGTCTAGAAAAGGAATTGAAAATGTCACCAGAGCCAACTGTGATTAGGATGAGTTTACTTTGTATGAAGGAGGGTGAAGGGAACTCAGCAGTATTTATGATGTGGATAAGCCATTGGCCGCTGCTGTGGGGTTCCACATAGGCACACAAATGTGCACCAAAACTGGCAGCAGAGCACGTGCTGTTTGTGCCCAAAAGCACAATATTAGAATCATGATTAAATCATGGGCATGTGTGTGGGCATGGGTCTATTAGATTAGACCTGTATTTAACCTGGTGACATTATGACATTTGTTCAGTGTGATTGACCACAAATTATTGCCTCTGCTCTGTTTGTTACCCTGTTTTGTTTGAGGTCACAATGCAAGCAGACTGTCTGGGTGCTGGGAGTGCAAATTTTGTATTAGTTTTGTAGCCAAAAAGGTGGGATTTTCCCCAGTGGATTCCCAACACAGGATAGCTAAACTGTAAAACCCTAGTTGAAAAAGGACCTCTGTAACTCTTACTTTGTGATATGAAAATGACCTCAGCATTTTGTACCTTACTTGTGGGGTAAAATTCTAGAAATTTACCAAGAAGTGAAAGCTACAGGAGTTTTGTCTTCCCTAGCATTTTATTGAGAATAGCAGATACCAGCTTTTCATGTCGACCTTCTTTGGGCTTGCTTGGAAGGATATTCAAAGTAATGAAGACAAAACCAGTCTTAGAATACCATCTGAATACTCTCTGTATCCCTTTCCACCGTGGTGACCATATCCTTCCCTGAACAATTTTGTGGCAAGTCATGACCTCTCTTTCAATACCACCACTGCTTATCCTGGGATCGTACCACAGGGAGAAACTCATACCTCTAAGGAAACCAGGATAGTTAATGTCTGTATAGAAAATTTCTGAAGACTTTGCATCACTGCTAGCATGTGAAAGTAGGGCAGGGGAGTAAGCGGTGGGAGGGAGTTTACAGCAAATGTAGTGATTTGAAATATTTCCTTAATGAGACTAAAAAAAGAATCATGAGGAAGCATTTCCTGGCAGGGAATATCTTCCCTCCCATGTGAGGAGGCTTTAAAATATAAACAAAATTAAGGTATTTCCATGAACTGTCAATTAGCATTACTTCAGTAATGATTATGCAGCTCTTGGGAGAAGGAATGGAAGGTGAGGCTTTGCAAGCCTCTAGGGTCCTATTTATGCACATGAGGGTTTCCACTCGAATGCCCTGTTGCTCCCCGTTAATTATATGTGCTTGACTTTACACCTTAGAAATACCTTGGCCTCTATGATAAGAAATTTCATACATGCTTTGTCTTTCCAAGCAGAGCTTATATTCAAACATGCAAATTAAATCTCACATTCTTTCCTGTAACAAGTTAGAGTTGTGCTCGTCTACTTCTCATGTTTTTTATCACATGGCTGTAAATAAAATAATGAGCAACAAAAAATATTTAGGCAGAGTTAAAAAAGGCTAAAAAGATAAGTCAACAGATATTTTGAAAACAAGTATTTATAGATACAATAATCTCTAGTTGATGCAGATTGCATGCCATAGAATTCAGCGCAAAGAGCAAAAAGAAAAGAAACAAAAACATTTCTGGTGTGTTTGAATCAAGTTTATTTTGGTGATGACTTCTTGCTCAGCTGTGCACATCAAAACAAAGCGATTGTTATGCTCTCGGTGAGAATTTTATTTATGTGCCATGACACTACCAGTACTGAATCATGATGTTCTTCTAACTGTCCCCAAAACAATGGTCTGCCTAAAAGTATTTAAGAAAATACAGCTATTATTGTTTTCTTACATGGTTTCATGCGCTGAATATGGGAAGTCTAAAAACACAGCCAGAGTCTTGCTGACACTGTTGTTTTCATACAAGTGAAATGTGCTGTAATTTGTTTTGAAAGGAAGATCTCTCTGCCATCAGGGAAATTCAGAGGTGTCTAAGGCATATCATTAAAAAAAAAAAGATTTCCATTCTTGTGATCAGTTGGTGGGTTGAGAGTGCTTTGGGCTTGCTTGGAAGGATATTCAAAGCTATGATTTGCTCTCTGTTCTCACAGTAACACAGTTAGCAACACACTGTGTTTCCTGCAGGGCTTTCACCGAGTTCTGCCTCCACCAGAGTCAGCTCTGGGTGCTTTCGCTGTGGCTTTCGTGTGACCTTATAGCTTTCCTGACTCCTGACTCATCTGAATTTGTTTCATGTCAGGAGAACACTTTCTTTGGCATCTTGCCTGCAGCCAAGTAACTCCTCTCAAGGCTTTGCCAGAGTACTTTGGGGATATGACACTTTTCTTCATTATTCTCTTTCTATATATCTGTGTGTTTAACCAGTTAAAAAGGCTGTTCACACTCTTTAAATCTAGATAAGTGCCTGTTTCTTACCAAGTGGGCCTTTGAAAACTGTTCTTTCTGTTGGGCAGCTGTTCCTTCCTGACATCCCCAGCCCTACAGAGGGAACTACAACTGCAGTAGGGTATATAATTTTGTAAGGAAGCTAAGAAAAGGGAAGAAAAGCCTGTTTCATTCCTTCTTGTAGTGACTATCTAATAGAAAGACACCCAGCAACAACTGAAGACATAGATATTAGCTGGTCAGAAATTGCTTCTGTTTAAAACCATCTGTTGTAAGGTTAAAATAGGAGCAGCTTGACTAAACCTTTTCCCCTGAAGCATATGAAGAACAGCAGAAGAGATGGAGGAAGTCTGCCCCAATTACCATCCTTTGTGGGAAGTGCTAATCCACATGCCAGCCTCCTTCATGAGTGACAGCGGTGCCTTTGAAGGCCAAGCCCAAAGAACAAGTGACTGGTCAAAAGAGGTGGAGAGTGTCTTCCTTGCCTCTCTCCCAGTTCATATGCTGGAAACCCATACTTGCAGCTGCAGATGTGCTAAGCATCCTGCCCCAGTGGAGGGTGCTGTTGTCTACGTATTGTCCTTTCTCCTTCAGACACAAGCCCTTCATCATTGCTGCATAGCTGTGTGTAGAGAGGAAGTGTAAGTAGGCTTCTGTTTTATTTATTAGTAGTTTTCCTGATCCAACAAATACTGATTTCTGAATTTTCTTCACGTTTCAGTCCAGTACCTCACCCTAACTACAATTTGACCCCCTCTCTTTGGAGAATTATGAATCTTCTACTGAGCTGTGCCCTGTCTTGCTACCTGTGTGTGTTTCCTCCAGGCTCCACAAGCCCCAAGGGTCCTGTGTCTCTTTGTGTTACCTCAAAAAATGCTGGTGCAACCATCCCCAGGCGAAGTAGCTGAGTCATAGTCACCCTCTGCACTACTCTGGATCTAGTCTCTATTGTGGTGGAGCAGGTACTACACTACACTGAAGAGCCTGATTTTTTTCACTGTAAGATTTTCTTATCGCCTCCTGTTTCCCATCAGTTTTAATGGCTGAGAGTGCTGACTGGGAGCCTACATCAATGTTCACCCATTCTCAGCAGGACTGCCCACTAACATCTTGGGTAAAATTTCCCATGTGTGTCTGCAACTGACTGTGACTGTAGAGGGTAGAGCTTTGTAGCTGATGAATGGGCCAGAGCAGATTGTTTTGGAGGAAACCCAAGCAGCTGTGCAGTGGTGAATAAGTGTGAAATAATACTACAGGTTATGATCCAGTGGCTCAGTGTAAAAATCTCTTGACAAGTGTTGTGAGGCAAGCCTACTTTGTGAAAGTCACACATGACATCTCAAGTACTCTGATTGCTCATACAAAGACAAGGGTGCCATAACAGTATCTGACTGGGATACCTATAGGGACAATATCAGACAGGTAATGAGATGCTAATATCTGTTAATATGTGATCTACATCCCAAAGAGGTAGAGAAAGTGGCAAGAACTTCTATGGATTATTTTGTGAAGTCAGATGTATAGACAGCTGTTGTTCTGGGTTTGAGATGCAACATACAACAGGTGTAATCCACAGGTTTCACCTTTGAACAGTAATAGTGATTGTGCAAGTGTAACAGATGACTCTGTAAGCGTGAAAGCTAGAAGTGACCTTTTGCATTTGTTCAGCCTTTGTTGATGAGAAGAGACTGGCCTCACCCCAGTAAACTCAGCAGTTTAGTGTTGCTTTGCCCTGGGTAAAACAATCTTGATACATTGAACATTTATAAATAGAGACACACTTCTCCATCTCTTGTGGACCTCTTTGGCCTCACCTTGAACACTGTGGCAAGCTACTTTAAAAAGCAACAGCACAATTTTGGTCTTTTACCTTTCTGTGAGAAGAGGACAGCAACTTTTCTAAGCGTGCTGTTCACAGCTGTTTGAGTTGCAGAGAATGGGCCCATGTTGTTCCACATCTTTCCTGTAGATGTGGATGTGTTGTCGACACAATCTCAAAGGCTGGAACTTCTGAACTTTTTCTTTTTTTTTTTTTCATTTGTGCAGAAAGCTTTGTGCATCTTTTTGACACCATGTAAATAATATAACACGGCTCTGCTCATTTTCTTCCTCATAGATGAGCAATTTCTGTCACAGCAATAGATAAGAATAAACTCAATAATATATCAAGATTAAGGTTAGATATTAGGGTTGACTGATGCAGACCTTTTTTTTGCATAAGCTCTTGCTGAGAATTGCAAGTGAAGCAGCTATTTAGAGTCTGAAAATGCTTACCTGTTTACATTTGCTCTTCTCACTCACAAGAAATCATTTAAAATGAGCTGGGAGATGGAATTAACAAGAAGAATATGACTATAACCATAGGATGAATACAGTTATTGAGAAAATACAGATGACTCCTGCTCAGGTTGTAGGAAAAGATACTAAATGATAACTGGAATGTTTTCTTTGAAGGTCAGTTGTTTTCACATTGTTGAGCCAGCTGTCCAAGGAATTTTCTTACAGTTGCCTTTTGGCTGGGGACACACATCTATCTATGTAGCTCATGCTGTTCTTAGGCTTTTTTCTCATTGGCAGGAATGGGGTAGCCTACCAACCTATATTGTTCTTGTCAGCCCAGGAATACTGACTGTGGAATTACAGATATCCTCAAGAAAAAGAATTTCAGGTTCCCTGTGATGTGTTTTCTGCTCCAGCAGTTTTCACCCTTGGGCAAGCTATGATGTTTGATGCTGATGTACTTGGCATAACTGTTACCTCAGCATGTTGCTAGCAGTTCTGTGCAGAATTTAAGATCCTCTCTCATCTTCACTATCAGAGCAAGTATTTTCTTCTGACATCTTGACATTTAATGTTTTTTACCAACCATGAGCCAGTGGTGGAAGAAACTTACTGCAGAGGTATGAGCGTGCTTCTCTGCCTGTTTGTACTGGTGATCCCCAGCTGGGGCTGTGAGGTGAGTTGCTGTACTATTGACAAGTTATAGAGCATCTGACTATATGGGAAAACTTGACTTTTGACTGGTTTTCTTCTGTGCCATCTACATTGGCTTTAAACCTGTTTTTCTCCTGTTGGGATACTGTAGTGGCAGTGAAGCCAGGATGAAAGGAAATGTATCGAAAAGACCCAGTCTGTCAGGCAGGGTATATAGTCTTGTCTCAGTTCCTGTCCCACCTTCATGAAGCCTATTGGAAGCAGGGTGAAGTGCAAAGTGTCCTCAGACAGTGCTGCTGAGAGAGCAGGGCAGACATCCACTGCTTTGCTGGAATGTCAGGAGGATCTAAAGAAAAGGGTCACTGTGGGTCAGTGTCCCCAGTTCTGGCAGCAGCCAGTGCCAGCGTCCTAGGAAAAGACTGTGAAGTGCAGGCCAAGCTGAGAGTGTTACCTTCTTTGCAAAATCTTCCCTGCTGCCAGCCATAGGAACTTCTTGCACTGGAGCTTGTATTAGTCTAAGTTCTATAAGAGATTGAGAGAGCCCAATTTTAAATACAGCAGGAGCAGTGACAGATTCCACTACCAAATTATAGAGGATGCTTAAATCAGAGCCTTCTGTGTCCTCTGTGTCCTGTCTCTTTCTTCTGCTCTGCAGCAGTTACACCCACTGTCTCTCGGGGTCCCCCAGCATAAAGATCTGACTCCTAGCAGGCAAAAGTACTGTGTCTAACACACAAGCTATGCTGACACTTTTCAACACTAACCACATGTCAGATGCATTCCTTAAGGGGCTGTGGGAAGTTGAATTCACTGGGGAGAAGGCAAACCCATAGCAAAGTTTGGTGGACACCTTTTTCTGCAGCTCTGAGGTTCCTTTAGGTTTCTCTTTTCCTTATGACTTCAGTTGCTATATTCCTTGTCATGTTGGGTGCTGATGGAACCGGTGCAGTTAAAGATGAAAGAGGTAACCAGAGATTGCTTGGCCCTCTTTAGTCTTCACTGGTATTGGGATTTCTCCCCCTCAGTGAAAGGAGATGCTTTAAAAGGATCATCTGATCAGAGTGTGTGAGCAAAGCATCTCTGGTATTGACCATAGAGGTTCTGCTGCCTTTCCATTCCCTGCAGCTGCTAATTTATAAATACCATCAGCATCTGCATTAAGACACGCTCCACATGATGGATGTAAATGTGAATAGCACCTGCACTGAGGCATTTAATCAGCAGCAGTCATTTAGCATAGCAACTTAATTGTCGTTACATAAGTGAGTCGTATCATCACAGAGTAACCCCTAATAGCTGACTGATTGCTGCACAAAGCTATGTGCTCTGGCTGGGATTTTTATGTCCAACTATTGCTAAAATGAAATCAAAGAGAGTGATCCTGGCTAATGCTGTCTCTAATGTGTTTCTCTGCTGTATTCAAAATACCCCTTTCCATGCACTGCTTTTTCCTGTCAGGGTCTGTCACATGATAAATCTACTGAAAGTCTTGCATTAATTGTGCCCTTGTGAATTATCCAGCAATATAATTTTTCTGTCAGTCAACCTCCAATTTGAAATGACAAAGCCTGCTTGCTTGTTGCTACTGCATTATCACTGGTTCTGTTCTTATTCATGTTAGTAATAGAAGCAGTGGGTTTAGACTGGTTCATTTGTAATTCCATTTATCTGCTTCTCACTAGTTCTTGAAAATCAGATGTCTAGATGAAGCATAGGCAATGTTTTCCAAGAACTAATTTAGAAAAGCCTGCTTTTGGCTGTAGCAGTGTCCTGCCATCAGAATCACGCAGGTGAAGTTCACCCTCACAGTGTGATGTCACTATCACAATATTCTCATTTAAAAATCCCAGATCAGATTTTTTTTAAAGAAACTGTCCTGAATTGACTGAATTAAATCAGAGAAATAAGATGCCAACTGAGTTGCATGTGCAGGGATTTCAGTTGTTAGCTCAGTATTTTTCTCTACAAAGAACAACAGGAAATCCTAGCCTTTAAGTAAGGAAGAAATATGATAAGGTAAAGAGAAAAAGAAAACTGTGTTGTATGTGGATTAAGGATGTAATTTAGGCTCTCAGCCTGATGCATGGTGGCAGATTAAAATAAAAAAATCACACTTTGGTCTGCATGACTGTGCCTATTAATGTTACTGGTTATCCAAGAGATTGCAATTCTTTTATTACATTCCTTTTGTGTATTTCAAAAGACTTTTACATGGAATAATTTCACTTTTCCCCCATGTACTGTCAAATGATTCCTTTGTTGCCTGTATGGATTTTTTTCCACAACAATGAAGGAGGAAAAAGACTTTTAAAGGTGAATGTAATTGTAAAAACATTGTTTTTAAAAACAATTATAAAAACGCTGCCAGGGGAATGTGGGATTGGGCAGTGCTATTATGATCTTGTTGATAGACTAAAGATAGTCTTTTTACTCTCTTCCTCTTCTTTTCTCTCCCTTTCCTTGAACTATATTTTCCTGTATGTGAAAGAGAGCCATACTCTGTGGAAGTGAAAGTTCCCATTTCCTTCAAGGTAAAATGCAATTCACATGCTAGTCACACGACTGCTTCTGTACACCATTAACTTGAAGGTGGGGGGGAATACCTAGAACCTCTTTTGGGGGTTTGTACTGAAATTCTGGGTATTGTAAAACTTTTTGAAGGCAATGATCTCAGACACACAAATGCTTTTTAGACACCTAGTGGTTTATATTTATAAGGAGCAAAACTCAAAACCTCCTTGAAGTCAGCCAGCACTGCAGCTGTGGGTAAAGAAATCCAGGTTTTGTCTGTTGGCTTAGAGCTCAATCATTTAGTGGTAGACTATGAACTGCTAGTAAGTTTTGCTTCTGTTTAGATGGACAGGAGAGGAGTATTAAGCCAGAGCCTCCCTAGAAGCACTGACTTTCAACTTGAAAACACAGATGAGAGGAATGAGCAGTGACAGTGGATGAGGGCTCCCTTTCTCCTGCTCCTGCCTAGTTCTCTAAGATGAAAATTTGAAGTGTAGCAATACCGACCCAGGAGTGTTAGTGTCCTGTTACTCAGCAGGGCTTTGTGCAGAGCACTTATGGGTAGCAGTAGTTTTCCTCTTGTCCATGCCAGACGCGCCACTACTTCCACTTGTTTGTTTATGATCTCCTGTAATAACTTCCCTCCCCACCCTGCTTCTGCCAAGTTCTGGTCCTTGTCTGAGGTTGTGCATTTTGTTACCTCTAAGGGTAGAAGCTTCTTATGTTGAAGGGCTTCTTGTTTTCTTGAATTTTGCATATTTTTTCCTGAGTGTCAGGGTCCCGAGTGGGCTATAAGACCTTGCTTTTTCTGACCCTGTTCCCATGACAGGGCCTGATCCTGATCCCTCACCTGCAGGCACATGTCCTAGCCCAGCCTTGGCCCCTCCCTGGAGAGGTGTATGGATCTGTCCTGGTCTCCTCTCAGCTGCCTTGCTCCTGGCTGGGACTGTGGGACAGACCCTGATTGCAGAGAGCCACTGGCCCCTACAAGTGCCCTGACACTGAGCTTTGTGTGGCCTTTGTTTTCCAGTTTTATTTTGGGCAGTATCTTGTTATTTCACAGTGTGAAGACATGTTCACATTTCCTGAGGTCAGCTTTACCCTGGTTGGAGTTCTCTTGTTTTCCCAACTACTCCAGAAATTTGTTTCTCTGTGCTCAGATCTGAGGCACATGCCTCAGACGTGCTCCTGTTCTTTGCATTAAAATATGCAAAAAGCTTTTGATTTTCCTGACTTTTTCTCTAAAGCACCTCTGCCAAGCCTTTAACTGTTGTGCATGGCCTCTTCCAGCTCCTATAATTACATTTCATAACCTCCTGTACCTGAAATAACTAAAAGCTCTTTAAAATGTCAAATGATCAGAGTCAAAGCCTGTCAGGAATGGAGCTTGTCAGAGACAAAGCTATCTTCTGATTGCCCTCTACTTTGCTGGCACCCATTTCTTGCTGATACATAATGAAGCTCTGTTTAAATACTTGGCAGTGGCCTCCTATTTTTCTTTCCATTTCCCATGAGTTTTGTCTCTGGCTGGGGCTCAAATAATTCTGTTCTCCAGAGGTATTTTCTGAGCTTGCTTTACCCACAGCAATGTAAATGTTATGATGTGTAATTTGGGAATCACTCAGAGCCAAGGAGGCCAACAACTGCTTGGGCCATCCAAGGTGGGAACCCATCATCTCAGCCTGTAGTCAAACACCTCCTGCCTCTTCCTAAAGCACATACAGCTCCTCACCATCCCATTGCTTCTGCTTAAGGAGGAGAGGTTGTTACCAGCACAGCCAGAGGATCCTCCAAGAGCAGCGTGCTGACCTTGCCTGGTATTGATCCTTGTATGGGGGTTGCTTTTGTGTAATTCCCACAATGGATTTTTCTTTCTGTTGCTCAAAAGTGAACAATCCTCTATAGTTGTTAGTCCTGGGCCTTCACTTCTCCAAGCAATGTCAGTTCTATATGTGTGAAGTTTCTTTCCTGGTTTTATGTGTGAGTTACCCAGGTAAGAGAAGGATCTGAACTTAGTCTTCCTTCCCACACATTTCTCTGTGCCTCTGGGGGAGTAATATTTAGGTCACTCTGAGCATGAAGCCCTTCCTTCTGCCACTGATATAAGAAACAGGCAGATTGAGCTCTACAAGTTCAAATGAGAGATAAACCCCACCATCAATCACTTTCCTTTTCCTAGAAATAGCAATTCATCTAACCTGTCTAGGGCTTTCTAAAGACAGAAATTTGTGAGAAAGGGACCCAGCTTCTGCCCAAATCACAGTACAAAATATGAATGCTGTTAATAAACGTTTCAAAGCTTGGTTTCTCCCTCAGGACTGCTCTGTTGGCTGTTTCTCTGTGGTGAGGTGGTTTTTACACACCTTTGCAAGATTCTGACGGGGGTTTTTGTTGTAAGAAAAGTACTGCCCTCTGTTAACCAAGACTTTTAAGAAGGTCCGTGCCCAGCTAGTTTAAGCCAGCACTGCCCTCTTCTGGAGATTACATTAGGCCTTTTCGTAGAAAGGATGGTTTTTCTGTGGCCTGGCACTGAGTCAGCAGCATACTAATTCAACTTGCCTACACAATGCAAAGCGTCTGTGTAGGTCTGCTTAGGTGCTTAAGGACATCAGCATGTCAAACTGAAACCATCAGTAGTCTGACATCACAGCTTCAGTGGAAACACTTGTGCATAAAATCACAATGTGTTTATACCAGACTAAAATGTGTCTCTGAATTTTAAATTTTGGGAGCAGCTCCTTATTTGACGCCTCACTAGACGTTGATAATGTCCCCACGCCGAGCATCTTCTCTTCAGCTGCCTTACAACCACACAACCTCTAAACTAGTGTAAAGGTTTCATAACCCTTCCTTCTTTCTGGCAAGGTCATTTTCATAAAAGGGAATAGGCTGCCATAGCTGCTGAGGAAGGGGCTGTGAATCTCAGCTGCCTGGTCAGGAGGAAGCCTGGGTGGTGACAGTGCCTGTGCCTGTTTCATGCGGGCTGCACGCGTGCTGCAAGCGCCTGTGGTGTCCTGGACTCTCTGCTATGGCCATGAGGGGTTTGATTTCCCTGGGATGCGCAGATGGATCTGGGAGCTGGCAGAAATTGCTGTGAGTTGCACCACTGAAGCCACAGATGATACTTTGTAGCTGGTTCTTGTAAAGGCTTTGAATTTTAAGTTACCTGTCAAAGTGTGTGTCAATTTTGAGAGCAGTTTTTCTTGTGGGTTGTGATGTGCTCAACTTGTTGCAAAGGCTGAGAAGCAGAGCTAGATGAATGTTATAACTGTCACCAAGCCCAGATTTCACTTTAAGTATTTTATATTGTGCATTTGCAGCCTGGAGAAATTTGTACCTCCCTGTCAGTATTAGGTTTTCTGAAAAATATCATGTGAGATATTAAAAAGGAAACCCCAAACCTCATTCAATGAAAGGTACAGTGCTATATCACTAGCAATTTCAGCCAACAATTAGTGCTTTTCAAGAATCAATGACAAATGATTTATGACATCCTTGTAACACTTAATGTATGTAATAATGGAAGAGCTAAGCTAAGTGACTCATATCAAGTCATTGAGTACCTAATTTATAAATGAGGATACCCAATGTCTAATTGGATCAGACACCGTGGTTTTTTTGGTGTGACAGTCTACCAGGACTGCAAAACAAATAAGAGCTAAACTCTGTTGATGTTCAGTAGAGTTTGAAATAGACATTTTTGCATTCTTTCTTTATGTGAGCTTCCTAAATTTAGATACTCCAAGAAGGGTAACTAAAAGTAAAAGGAAACAGAAAAAGTGGGCTAACTGATTACTTAAACATTACTATGCCACTGGCACAGGAAAACATTTCATATGTGTATGAAGCATGTATGTTTTCTTACAATGTAAGAAACTTACATTCTTTTGTAAGTTTTGCTTTCCGATTGGTAATGCTTGGGTATTCTGAGGAAGCATGCAAAAAGTTGAAAGTAGGTATTTATCCAAACCAGGGCTCCAACTTCTCAATATTTAAGTCACTTTCACTAACTGTCTCTCTGTCAAGCAAGACCTTCGTACACTCTGATCTTTTTCTTTCAAGCTCTTCACATTTTTAAGAGAGAAGAGACTTCCACAATATCTTTTGAAAATATTCAGCACAAAGTGATTGCCTTTCTGATTTTGCTACAGACAACAAATGTTTGTCTTTTCATTATCTGTTGTGTGAAAAGACATGTACAAGACTTTTCACATTCACCGACAAAAATCTTACTGCCAGTGTAAATTAGGAGTAACTCAGTCAAAAGCTATGAAGCTCAGCTGGTGTGAAACTGCTCTGAAGAATTGATTCAAGGGCAATTGGAGTTAATGGGAATGTTCCCATTGAGTTCCATGTGCTTTGAAGGATGTCATGTGTAATGCAGAATAAGTAATGGACTTGTGGGCCGATGGTGCTGGTGACAAGAAATGTTCAGAGATAAATTTTAGCATGGGAAAGCAGCTATCCTTAGTCTTCCTATGGAGTCAAAAGGGAGAAGGCCATTTCTCTTCTGGGCTGCTCTTCCTTGTTACACCTCTTTGAGTCAATAATTAGCATTCACTTCTTCACCAGTCTCACCTGTCTGATGCCTTCAAAACTCCACTGAATCAGTAATTCTCCCCCCACTTATAATTAGTGTTGATTACTTGAATTATGCTTTAATGGTTTTGCTAGCAATACTTTTTAAAACTACTGAAAATCCCATGTAAATAGTACCCAAGTAGGCTTTATGTAGGATTAGTCTTCTTATATTACAGTCAATAATATTTCAAATAGAGTTTTTGGTATTTAGGGATTTGTGAAAGCTATGAACATATACAAGGAGTCAAGGACAGTACTCCTGAGCACACAGAGTTTTCACATAGTGTTCTGTTGCTGGGGCACCTGCAAGAACAATAGGTTTTGAAAGAAAGTAATGTCTTTCAGGATTGGAAGTATATATATACATATATATATTTTTAAAGGTTTCCTTAACAGTAGGCAGTCTAGAAAATATCTACCAAAAGTTTCATTAACAGAAGGGCTGTACAACTCTGAGCTAAGGAAGACTTCTTGAAAAAATGAACAAGGCAACACTTCACAGAGCCTGAGCTCTGTACACAAGCTCTGCTCTGTCTGGCAGATTTTTGTTGTGATTTGTTGTGATGTAAGTGTATTTTTCTTTTCATCTGACAGAATAGCATTAATTTTTCTTGGAAGAAATTAATTTCATGTTGTAAGATGAAAAGTTTTCTGGCTGCTCTGTAGTATATTATAATGCAGGAAAAAGTGGTGCAGATTTTTAAAATTCTGTTTGGCTTTCATTATGTCAAGATTTCATAGTGTTTCATGGACATTTTATAATACTTCTGTGGTTATTACAAACACTCAATTACTATGGAAATTATAGACTGCTTGAATGTGTGAAGTGAGGCATTTTAGATAATTTCTGATATGTTGGTCCAGTTTCTATGGTAATCTGAATAAGTGTGAATTAATTGCCTGTGTTGCCATGGCTTTTTATGGTAATTCCAGACTTCTAAGGGTTGAAATGTACCAGGTTACATGTTATACATGTCTTTAGTACTTGTTAACATATCTCTTAGGATGTTCCAGAGATTACTGCCATCTCATTTCTCCTGTTTTTTACTATCTGAGGGTGTTAACATGAAGAACTGGAAGATAATCTTCTTTAAGAAAATCCCTCTAGCCACACTGGCTTTACTTTGCAGCCCAAGAAGTCTATTAAGAGAAATTTCCCATTACTACTTTAGATTCTGGTTGGAACCCATGATCTTTCTTGGGCAGCCATGATTGGCAGGCCATTATTTTTTACTTACCTTTCTCTCCTGCTATTGTTATCAGATAGAACTGCTGCCAGTTTCAAAAATTTCTTGGGAAATGTAATGACTAAGTCAGCACAAGAACAACACTGAGACCCTTCTAAACAGGGATTTTTGGGGGAAAAAAAAGGAAAAAAATTGTTTACACAAAATTATTCTTCCACTGGCGTTAACAGCATTCTGGTGGATGGTGAAAAGGAATCACTGCACCCTGAATGGGGTGATACAGCAGTGAAAATTTGTAATGGTCTTTCTTAGGGGGCAGTTACTGTGTTCAGGATAAGAATTCATGAGCAGTGTAAAACATCATTTATGGGTGAAGCCTATACTTCATTTGGTGTAGAGCAATGTGGTATCTGCTGTTGTGTACGTTACAGGAACATTCAGACTCCTATCCAACACCTTTTTATCTCCAAGTGCCATGAGCCTCAGAACAGGCACAGGCTCTTCTTTATTTGTTATATGAATATACATAACTATATGAAAAACTTGGCTATCTAAGGATCTGCGTTTACCACCATGATAGGTAGATAATTATGGATCTGTCACATTAGTCATCATTAGCTACACACAACTCCTAAATTAATTAATGCTATTTAAATTGTGAAGTCTAAGTATTCAGGAAATGCTAGTTGAGTTTTTAAATAACAGAATTAAGGTATTTGCCTATGCAGGCTTAATTCAATCCCCCTGTGAATGGGCTTTGAGATTCAGCCTTTGATTACATGATCACGTAGTTTTTTCGTATATTTGGTGCCAGGGTGGCAGTACTGCCTTTATAAGCCAGCTAGTTAATATTTTGTGCTCATACTTTCTTAGTGGGTGGTGCCAGGATTATTTATGATTTTCCAGTCAGACACTGTAGATGTGTTAAATTCCCTATTGTCTACAAAGGGAGTGGGGACACTGGCCACCCAACCATTTTCAGAAAAATGACATTTAAGGAAGAAAGGAACTTCAGAAAAGTTGACAAATTCCCTGTAGTGTTTCAAAGAATGAAAAGCAAGCAGAAGTTTAAAAATGTAAAACAAAATAAAAAACATTTTAACATTTTGGAAGTACTGAAATGAATTGGTTCAATATTTCAACACAAGCTTGTGAATCTCTTTTGTTTGAGAGCAGTGTAGACACTGTCTGAAAAACAAACAAGAAACATAAGAAAATACTAAAATGGTTAAATATAGCACAAATAATGGCACCAGGAAGTTGTCTTAGATTGAACAAAATGTGTACATAATTGTGATTGTCTGGAAAATATCTGTTTTGACTAGCTCTGGAACAGTTTTTTGTTGCATTCCTTGTTTGAGCTGGTGTGTTAAAACCCGATTATTTTTGCAGTAAAATGTTGGAGTAACTGATAGCAGTAGTAGCTTCTCTATTAATCAAAATGAAATTGTGGAGGGATCTTGTTGCTGGGTGTAGGTATTTATTGATGGGAAACAGCTAATCTAAAGGTAGGAGAGCATTACAATTTGGCTAATCAAAGTGTAAAAAGATCTAGAGATTAAATTAGTTAAGTTTTATCTTCGCGTAGAAAGCAATTGATTGGCAGTGAGCCTTGGAAACTGTTAAATCTGTGTGGTTGTGTTTATTTGTTTGCTTGTGTGTTTGTGCTGCTGATGGCAGGGCTCAATAAACTTGCTCTTGTGGGGAGGCATGAATGTGTCATTGAACTCAGTTCTTTCATTTCTACTCTTTCTGTCTTGCTCTTTCTCCTCAAATCTTCCTCAAGGCTGGGCAATGAATACTTGATAGAATATGGCAAAGCAAGTAAATGAGTGCTGGGAGTGAGTTGTGATTTGAAGCTGAGAGACAGTCTCCAGGCATCCTGCGAGAAAACTTTGGAGTCTGGAGAAGGGCTTTCTGGATCCTCAGATCACAGACATGGAGAACACTGCAGCCCCATTTCTTTCCTTGTGTGACCAACGTTACAAGGCCTCCCTCGTATCACTGTACCTTCTAGTCTCCTTCTCATGCTTTGTTCAAAAAGATAACAAGTATTTAAAATTATTGTATTTTGAAATTCTTCAAGCAAAGTAAGAACAGGAGGGGAGGGTTCCAAAAGACGCTCAGAGGAAAAGGCCAGCAGGAGATGGCTCACCCAGTTTCACCTGGTGTTTTACGCCCAAAGACCAGCTGGTAGAAGATGAAAGCAATCAACGTTTTCCAAACCATCACTGAAGATCTTCTGTGTGGTTAAAGTCCAGTTGCTAACAGAGAGATTCCTGGGAGGCATCTTTGCTGGGTAAATTCAGAAGGGCAATAAAACTGGTGAGGAAAGATCGTGAAAGGGAGGTGTGTAAAAGGCCACAGCCACCTCTGGAATTCCCTCCTGCTCTGTGCTCCTGACTTCCACATATCCCCTGGGAGTCTTTGTGAGGCCACTAAGTACCAACCACACCTGCCAAAGTGGCACTTTGTAGAAAGTCATTATATACTCACCTCTCCTCTGCAGAAGAATTGTCCTGGCCTCAGCTGTTCCTTTTGGTATTCTTTGAAGAAAACTATCACATGTTGTTCTAAAAGGCATCCAGTCCTAACCTTGCAAGAAAAATAAAATGCTTATTTACCTTCACTATAAAAAAGGGAACCAACAACAAATCTTATACCTAATCTCTTGTTGAAATTTGCTTGGAACTACTTGTCAGCATTTTACCTTTCTCTTCTCTTTTAATGGATTGACGAATTTTTCTGCTTAGGATGCCTCTTCCTCGCCATTCCAATTACTTCTGTGTTTGTTGTTAAAGGCATTGCACTCATTGCTTTCGTCTCTGTACAGCTCTCACATTTTTAAACAGCTTTTTCACACCTATTTTTCATTATTCTTCAGGAAAAACAGCCAAAAGGACTGTATGTTTTGCCTGGGGTTAGTACAAAATACATGAGATACAGAGGCAATGCCACCTCCTTTTCTTCCTAATGACTCTATTCTTTATGGATCAAGGCATCTCATCAATTGCTTTATTACAGCATGGGACCTGCGTGGAATTGTTTGTTCACTGTGGTGGTGAGATTTTTTTCTTTCCCCAGTCCTTCAACTGTGTAAGGCATAGGTTGTTCTGACAGGAGAACATGGCACTGTACTTTATTGTACCACTTATTGGTCCTGAAAAACTTCCCACGTTTTATAATGGTGATTATTTAATATTTATTTCTGAATAACTGATAGACATATTTGTAAGAAGAGGTTGTCTGAGGGTACTCAGACCCCAAATACATACACTCTAAATGTGATTTTCTCTGCAGAGTGGGGAAGTCTGTGACTCAAAAGGCGTGCATGCTTGGGAGTTCTTTAGTGTGGGGCTGCAAACTACTATAAAACATTGCAAATTGGTTACAAGTTTGTGCTGTGAACAACTGCTATATTGTTATTACTTTATCCTTCTCTTAGGAACAGGAGAAAATAGATATAGCTTGATGATTTATTTTTATACTTAATATCTAATATTTATGAGAAACTGAGTCAAATTAATATAGTGTGACTTGAAAGTATTCTTAGGGTGACACAGTGCTAAAGTCATGAGAACTGCAAGCCCTTTGATTCCTAATCTCAGGATCCATTGCCTTATCTCTCGTCTCAATTTTCTACTTCAGGCATAATTCAGCTAGAAATTTATGCCTTCCTTTCATCATCTGCCATCAAAGAGAGGATTTTCTGTGATCTGCTGCCTGTGAATTTTGTCACGATTTGGCTGAGCCTCCCTAGTGGATGGTGGCCAGAGTATGTTATTTGGACCTAATGTTAAAATTCTGTAGTAGAGCCCTCTTCTTCGAGCTGAATTCACTTCTCTCTTCTTGATGTGGAGATCCTCAAATGCTCTTTCAGGGACGCATCCTTTTTCTACTCCCTTTCCCTTCAGGAAAGGGAGTTTTTTCTACTCCTTTTCCTGCATGTCAAAGGCAGTGTTGGTACATCCTAAAGCACATACATCCTGGCTTACAATTTAACCCCTTTGGGAGATTCGTGGCAGTTGAAATAAAGAACACAGGATTTGCAAAGGAACTTCCCAAGCACAGATATGTGGCTTTAAACAGTGCAAGAGATCTGCAGGTCCGTGGAAATCAATACCTATCTGGATGCAGTGTTCTCTTCATCCTTCTGAAACAATTTCTTCTGACATTCAATGGATTAAGTCAGTGTCCTTCAGTTCTTTGTTGGAGAGTTTGCTTTCTTTAATGTTTACTTAACAGTTAGCTACACCTTTCCTCTTTCTTAGCATTTTCTGGATATTTTTATGCCTTGAATCACTGTGGGATTATTATTGCAAAAGGTCTCTAAAAGTCAGTGATTTTGTTAAAACAGCTATCTGTCTGTTAGGCTAATACTGTTTCAAATAGACAACCCCAAGAGGACCCCATTCAGCTTTTTGGACAGAGTTTATTCTTTTTTTTAAGCTGAGAGTCTCAGTTATACTCAAGGTGAAAATGAGAAAATTACTCTATTTACTTGAATAGGAATTGAATACCAAACACATACATACTTATGGACTATTAGCAAGTTGTGCACTTATCACAGTTATAAATTGCTAATTTTGAAGCAAATCCTGAAAGAAAACATCTTGGTTATTATTTTTGCACTTTATTCAATGCATTAAAGTAAGAAAAAAAAAGTCTGACACGTATTCTGCCATCAGTCACAGGTGTTTTTCCTAGATAGATGCTACAGCTCAGTCAGATGTTATCTACTCAACTGAGAAATGTCTACCTCCTTTTCCACAGCCTGGTAGTCACGATGGCTTGGTGGTGTCTTCTGGCTCTTGTGCTTTTGCAGTGTCACTTAGAAAATGTCTCTCTGTGGTGTCTTAGCTCAGACTTGTCAGAGAGTTATGGCTGTGACTGTAAAACCAGCCTATTCCTAGTAGAAGTGTGAAAAAAACAAGCATTCCCAACAAACTGAACAAAATTGCATTGTTAATTGTTTTGTTTAACCACCAGAACATCCCTGGTTGGTGGAAAGTTTGTGAGCAACACGCCTGCAGTGTCTTTGCAGCAGAGCTTGCACTGTTGCTGATGAAATCACATGCCTGGCAGGAGGGCAGACGTGGTCCTGAAAAACACCTTCTTGGAGAAACACATTCTGGCAGTGTCTTTTTGTTGCTGTGCAATGTTGTGTCAAGGTTTGACGGTGATGGAAAAGAGCATCAAAGAGGTCGTACAGATGTGGAAGATTAGCAACAAGGAAAAAGGTCATGATGAAGGTAAAAATGAGATAATGTTTTAATAGCTTTTGTTAGGAGAGAAAAGAAATGCCATGTAATGTTTGGCTCACCATGGGTATAGCTCTGAAAAAATTGGTGGTGTTTTGGAATGAGAAACGAGGGTGCCTGTGGGTAAAAACTCCACACTTCTCTTTTGAGAGTAAGCAAAAGCTGAAAGAAGTTTTGGATGAAGTGAACAAACTCTTAAAATGCCTGGAGGCATGAACGACCCTCTGCAGTGCACTGATGGGTGCTGTCACTCCATCTGGACAGAGATTTGCATTGCCCATTCTCAAGATTCTCTCTATAACTGGATATTCATGGTGTAGGTTCATTGCTCCAAAATGGGAAGGGCTGGGAGTATAAGGATGAGTAAGCAAGAAGAGAGCCCATTAATGCCCACCATTATCCATTGAGGGGATCTGCTCAGAAGCTAACCCAGCTAATTCAGGGATTTTCAGAAAGGTGAATATTCTCAGCAAGGCGTTGGCATGCTGGGACCTGATAACAAGGGAACACAGGAGATGGTGTTGCATGTGCTGATGTGGAAGTACAGGTATAATAGACCACTGAGAGACAGGGCAGGGGAAGCAGAAAAAAATATTTTTCCTGCTGGGAAAGCGTGAGGGAAACTATGACCATCTTCACTTCCATTGTGGCCTATTTCCATACACTTCATGTGGGAGATGCCGCAGAAAGAAAAACCCGAAGTAATTCAGCATTATTTTGTTCTATATTCCAATATTCTGTGAGGTCCTGTATACACTATATAAAGCACTGTTTGCAATAAATAGTTGTTGAATATGACTGTAGGTATTGTGGCATGGCAGAAATGAGGATTGTCATGTTGTGTAAACACTGATAGAAGGAGATGTAAAATAGAAGAATTATTGTAGCAAAGTTAGATATTGGTCCCCAGGAAGGAATGAAAGTGCAATCACTAACTGCTGCTCATCCCATAAAAATCGATTTTTCTGTCTTTCTATTTGAATGTTCTTATGTACTATTGTATTTTTTAAATATCATCCAGGAGTAAAAGAAGAATTGGGATGTGAGCATTTAATCTGAATTCCAAATTCTCAATATAGATGCAATGTCTCACCTTTGATTTTCTGAGATTTATGCTTTCTTTGGACTGCCATATTTTTCTTGCAATGACATTGCCTCAAAAACATGAATTGGAAGTATGTGATGTTGAGATAAGGATAGCACAGTGACAGTAGCATAAAGACTACTGACAAACTGGATTACTGAAAAACTTGTTGATACTGAAAAATGCTAAATGAAATACAGGATGGGAAACAATAGATGGACCTATTGTATATTATATTCAGGAAATAATTTTTCTTATAATTATTTTTGCATTAATCTCTGGAATTGTGGGTCAGAATTGATACTGACTCTCTATTCACATGAGGAGATGAATAACAGCTGTCTGGCATTCATGCCTCTGTGGGAGGAAGTTGGCTGAGCTCTAGAGAAATCAGTGGAGCATCACTGTCCCAAATTAATTTTCTAAAGGAAGTGGTACAAGGTGGACTGCTATAAAAAGAGACTGGGTCTGCTGGCATGGCCTGTCTACCCAGTGCCTGTGCTGCTACTAGTAATTTCATTTTCATTTTAATCATTCAGTGATGTCAAGTTATTAGAGCTTTTCCCCTTCCCAATGCTCCTTCAAGTTGATTAATGAAATGAAAATGTTTCTTCTAGGGTAATGAGATCCAGCAAAGATGAGCCTGATAAACCAGCAGTAGCTTCTTCCATCCTTCTCTGGATGGCATTTGTGGATAGTTAGAAGGGAGCCCTTCCAGTTTCTATCATTTTTTCACAGAGATTTTACCTCCTAGGCAGCTTTGTGTATTTAGCTATCTGTTCCTGGGCTCTCAAAGGTGATTTGCTATGTTCCGTCAAGGGAGGGAGTGGATACATTCAGGTCTCAGTTATTTTTTGTAAGAGCAAGGCAACTGAATTGTACTGTTGCAGAACTGATGAGCATGGCACGGCCACCCCAGGAACATAAAACCACTTTGAAACAGGTGATAATATTTTTTATAACTTTCTTGTCTTCTGGCAGACTTTTAAGTACTGCTAAACCTGTTCAACATTTTGGCTGTTTGGTCCAGTCACTCTTTAATCTCAAAGAGCCCTGGCTGTGGCTTCCTTGCAGTAGGAAAAGAAAAATAAAACAATTGAAATGTTTCATTGTTACCTATTTTTATTTTGCTAACACCCTATATTCTGCATTGAGGTCACTGGAGACTCATTTTCTGTGAGCACAAGAACATCTCTGGAATAAAAGCATTAATAATGTCTGACTAATGAGAGGGTAGCTAAATGGCATGAAATTATTTTAAAAAGATAGTATTAAAGAGGCAAAGCCAAGTACCCAGAAACAAAGAAATATTGGAATTCATGCTTAGCAGAAGCCTTAATTTTTTTCCTCTATGCAATATGCCTTTTGTTTGCTATTTGGTCGTGTTTTTTCCACAGGCCTCCTGTCTCACCCAGCACATAGGACACTTGATGCTCATGCACCGAATATCCTTCAAAGTATTTCTCTACTACTCCATATACTCTCCCATAAATATGGATGACTTCCTTTCACCTTGGACTTTTCTAGGGTGCTTGTGCCAAAATAATCTTCTAGCTTTTAAAGAGTAAAGATTTCAAAAGACCTTTTTAGGAGAGGGGATGGTAATACCCACGTTTTACAGACTGCAGACTGAGACCTGAAGATTAAAGCCAATAAACATCAGAAGGAAATCCAGCAACAGAGATAGAGAATGGGAACTATTCTTTAGGTAGATTTTCAGTTTCTTTACCTATGAAATCTTTCTGCTCCTCTTCCAGTTTCCTGCCTACTTACTGTTTAGTGTTCCTATGCTAGCAGATGACCCTGAGTCTTATAGATAAATGCTCATTCCACCACAAAAGTCTGTTCATCCCCAGAACAGACTTATTCTGTAAAATCAAAAGAAAGAAAAAAAATGGGAAGGTTCCATCCAAGCAACTACTGCATGTGGAAGCCTTGTAGGATGTGGGAGACTGCAGACATTTCAGGAACCACAGCAGTTAGTGCCTTTGAGGGAAGTGATGTGTACTGCCCTTGCATGAGCTGGTGTCAATGGACTGAAGCAACACAGTGAAGACAAGACATAAGCTACAGAAATTAGGTGATTAAATGGAATAGTGAGAGCTTTGTATCCACAGAAAGTGCAGGAGAAAGAACTGAAAACTAATTGGCTAGTACAAGGCTTCAGTGGAATAATCAAGATCTGCTGAGGGGGCTTGGTCATGTGTCAGGAATGGACACAGAAGATACCTACAGTGCATATCCATAGAGAAGCAGTGGAAAGCAAAGGAAAGCTGAACAATGAATTACTGAAAACTGATGTGGAAAAGAGAAACTGTGGAATGCATACAGAAAGCAAGCAGATGCTCTGCTTTCTGGAACTAGGAATAGAATTAGGCAATTAGAGAGGAAGACAAGGAATGCTTCTACAAGACTTCTGTAACCCCTTTGTGCAGGCCTGCATGTCTCAAGACCTGTCTGATGTGCTGGAACACCTACGAGAGCCTGAGGTAGAACAGCATACTGAAACACAACCTCAGTTCCCTCAGCTTCGCAACCTACCTGTGTGACAGGAGAATTATAATAGGCTTAATGAACTTGCAAGTCTCTTCAGTCATTTGAGGGATGCAGACTTCTCTACAAATGTGGTTGGACTAGAGATGCTGAAGGTGGAAACAAGAGTTTTCCTTGTTAAGGGATGGAGAATTCTGGTGCACTTTCATAATGATATCTCCATGTTACAGTGATGCTGATACAGGTTAGCAAGGTGCAACTTTGAGATTCTCAGGTGATTTGCACAACTGAAAGAAAATTACAGCACTTTCACAGCCTATGCATGATTTCCCCTCCTTGTGTTTGGTTACCCTGCAACAGGATGAAGTCTTACAGCTTTTCTGAATTGAAATTTAGCTCACCAGTGTTCCTTTCCCAGACGTTGTTGAAGAAAACTTTTAAGAATATAACCTTTAATGTGAAACTTATTCTTTACTGACATACACACATATTTATCCTACAAGTACCTATTGGAGTGGTTTTGGCTTGCTAATCTTGAAGAATATTCAGAATACCATAGTAGCTTTTGCAGTTGGTTGCTTTGTTTTTGTGCCTCGCCTTGTAATGAAATGGCATAGAACAATTTTGTTTATTTCCCCATTACTGGATTGCACAATCACAATTCAGCTGATTCTTTACCATTATGAGCGCAACATGTAAGACTAGCCAAACCACAGACAGATACATGTAATGCTCTGAAACACTGCCATCTTTTGGTGTCTGGGAAATGTATTGTGTAGTTTGTTTTGGGTTTCTCATAGATATCTTGGAAGAGAGAGATGCATTATGTGCTCCAGTGACTTTTATCCTATGCAGCAATGTGTTCCATCGAGGAGCCTGGGGAACTACATCTCCATATTTTGGTGTTTACTTCAGTGCTTGGAAAGTGCTGCACTGTTTTCTTTCCTACATCTGACCAGGAAATGCAAATGTAGCTCTCTTCTTAGGCAAGAGGAAAAATAGCACATAGCAAAATTGCTTGGTGCCCTGCAGAAAAATACTTATACAGCCTTAGTGAAGGCTTTATGAGACCCTGTATGGAGCTGCTTTAGGACATGAAGGATAGGAGGTAAGTAAGCCTGATGTGAATGTAATATTTTACCTTGTACCTTTTTAAGAAATGTGCCAAACTTTTTGAAGTTACTAATATACTCCAATTAATGAGATTTCCATCCTGTTTCTATTTATTGTACATTTGGGAAGAGTTTTGAGACTTGTCTAGATTTCTGATCCAAATGTTTGTCAGTTCTGCTAGGGACCTTTGGCTTCTGTGGTGGACTCACCCCCAAAGCCGCTCTATCAATCACTTCCTCAGTTGGACAGGGGGGAGAAAATAAAATGAAAGTTTCGTGGGTTGAGATAAGGGCAGGAAGATATCACTCATCAATTAATGTCACAGGGAAAACAGACTCAACATGGGGAAAAAATGAATTTAATTTATTTCCAATCAAATCAGAGTAACATAATGAGAAATAACACTAAATCTTAAAACATCTCCCCGCCACCCCTCATTCCTTCCTAGGATCAATTTCACTCACAGTTTTCTCTACATCTTCCCCCACTGCACTGGGGGGACAGGGAAGGGGGTTGCAGTCAGCTCATGGCACATTGTCTCTGCTGCTCCTTTTTCCTTAGGAGGAGGATCTTCATATTCTCCCCTTGCTCCAGTGTGGGCTGCCCTCTCCACAGGTCCTGCCAGAAACCTGCTCAGGTGTGGGCCTCCCATGTGGTCACAGCCTCCTTTGCTCTGGTGTGGGGTCATCCAGGGGCTGCAGGTGGATCTCTGCTCCATCAGGAACCCTCAGGGGCCGAGGGGGAATCTCTGCTCCAGTGCCTGTAGCATCTCCTCCCTCCTGTTCCTCACTGACCTTGGTGTCCCCAGGGCTGTTTCTTTCACGTTTTCTCACTCCTCTCTTCCCTAGCTGCAAT
The DNA here is from genome assembly GCA_013397155.1 of Irena cyanogastra. Classification (NCBI taxonomy): domain Eukaryota; kingdom Metazoa; phylum Chordata; class Aves; order Passeriformes; family Irenidae; genus Irena; species Irena cyanogastra. The sequence continues at coordinate 977,463 of VWZV01005811.1, forward strand.
TGCTTTGGCACAATACCATTCCTCCCTTCTCAAATCTCTTATCCCAGAGGCCCATCACTGGTGGCCTTGGGCTTGGCCAACAGTGGGTGTGTTTTGGAATCAATGGGCATTTGCTCTATTGGACCTGGGGGAAGCTCCTAGCAGCTTCTCACAGAAGGTGCCCCTGTAGCCGCACGGCTACCAAAACCTTGATGTGTAAACAGCTTTAGACTGGGCAATTTAGGAATGAAGCCTGGACACAGGAAAATGGAGGAAGGAAGTCTCGGAGCAAGTCCCTGCCATGCTGAGACCAAACAGAGGAATTACAGAGTTTTCTCTCCATGCTGAACACAGTCAGGGAAACTGTCAAAGTGATCTGAGTCCTTCTCAAGGGCTCTGTTGTGTCCTTATCTGACTTCCCTGGTAAGTGTAGCATTTTGGGAGATGCTTAAGGTGATAATAAAGTAAGGCTGTGATTAGGAAAAAGAAAAAGGAAATAGTATTGTATTTATATTGACTGGACTCAACTTTCTTTTCCCCTGTGCAGATTTTTTTGGGGAGTTAACTCTGTTACTGAAGACTTACGTCAATGCAGGAAAAAGCAAAATTAGCCTCTCTGATGCAAATGTCACATGCCATGGTAACACCTCTCTAAGAGCGGACTGAAATACGTGAGAGAAGAATTAGATGCCCAGACTTACTATACTAATAGACGCTTACTGATATGTGATTGTACAAGAATGCAAGCTGGTATGATTTTTTCTTGGCAGAGAACCAGAAGAAATTGTCACATTAAATTAGGAGGATCTACTTTAATTTTCTCCTTTTTGACATCTTCCTATTGATTTTGTCCAAGTGCCTTTATTCAGTAATTCTACTGAAGGAATACCAAGCAGTCTAGTTGCTTAAATTGCATTTATATATCAATACCATTTTTAATACATGGGATTTCTGTCTGTCACGACCCAAGTTATTTACCAAAGTGCATAAAAAACCCCCAACAAACAAAAAACCAAACAAAACTCCAACAAAACAAACAAACAAAAAACCCAAACACCAACAAAAATGTGTTTTAGCATGTAGCCCGTCTGAAAATTAGCTGTAGAATGGAAATGCCTTTTTCTCGGGAGCACCCAGCTTGCACATTTTCAGCAATAGTGCTATTATATACACATTGTGTTTTAGAGAGGATCTACTTCCTTGATTATTTGCTGTAATCAAATAAAGTAAATAGATATTATATGGCAGGAGGGGACTTTTACTCTATGGCAACCTTCTAATATGATGAGACTATCACTTATCCACAGAAGTAATTGCAAATGAAGAGATCATTTGTGAAGCTGTTTGGAGGCACTATACAAAAAAAAGGAATCATCTGAATATTTTCTGCATGGGATGACATCATATATAAATATTTTCTAATAAAGAAAAGCTTTATGTATAATCTCTTCATGAGAACTGATTACAATATTAGCAAAGCTTTAATGTATCTATTTTATTGCTCTATGTACATTTTGAAAATGTAGTTTGTGATTATAATATCTTCTTTGGAGGAGAAGTAAGAGGGAAGTCAGGGTAATTTGTGGGGTAAGTCAGGATGGAAAGTCTGTTCTCCCTCTAACCCAGTCAATTTTATTTCATGAAATAATGTTGAGTTTAGTCCAACACTTCCAACAGAACCAATTGTCAATGGCATTTTTGTTCACTTCCTTGTCTTTACAGCTGTGTTCTGTAACCATCCCTAATGCAGTAACAGCATTTCGGGGTTGCTGTTTTTGCATGTGTAGGTGAGTGTAATTATTAATAATATTATAGGGGTTGGAAGAATTAATAACAAATTAATTCAGGAGTTCACTTTTGCTGTCAGAGTTTCTTTACTCTTCTAGAGAAGAACTGGTGTGAATATGCACAGCTCTCATGCTAATGTGTAATGATTACTGTCACACCCTAAATTTGTGAGGTCTCATCCAGTTAATGCATGATTATAATGGTTCAGTATTATAATAATAACCAGAAAGTTGGCCATTAAACATTCATTGGTAGGCTGCCTAGTGTACAGAACTGTGTACAAGGGAGGGAATATTTGGATGAAGACATGGAACAGTAAAGAGAAACTTAAGCAGAGTTCAAAGAAATGTGGTCTCTGGTGTGATCCACACACTTCCTCACATACGGATTATTGTGCCCAGTGAACTTCAGAAGGAAACATCCAGCCCAGCCTGCTAGAGACCAGAAGACCCTATATGAAGAACTTAAGTACAAAGTTTAAGACTAATTAGCTCTCCTGTTACCTTAGTAGTGCTAATTCGTTTAAATGGATTTGATGGAGCACAGTTTGATCAAACAAGGATCAGAGACAGACGGTCATTGACAGCTGCTGATGGGAGGATCAGACGTCAGGAGATTTATTCCTTTCTTCCCCTGTCCTGTTGGGTCTCTGAGAATTAGTATTTGTAATGATAGCAGGCTTCAGAAGAGGCTTGCTGCAGTAGCTAACATGATCCTGATTAATTTTCTATAACTCTGTAAACTGTAAATAAATGGATTAAAGAGCCATTTGATCTTCAAGAAGAGGTTTGAAGTGGCTTTGATGACTGTGTACCTAGGGGAATACAATGGATTATCATGGATAATTGATTAAAGAAGAGAGAACATTACATTGATGTTATATGCGAACACATAAAATGCACAATTTGTGCATGTGAGTTCTGCGTGTGCGTAAATGCAGACGCATGTATGAGAGTGAAAAAGCGGGTGTGTAAATGTATACATTACTATTTATTTTGTTTCTCTCCCTTATAGTTAGGAAATGAGAGATGAGACATGGCTCAGTTAAACCGTAATTGCATTTGGAGATGGAGCAGCATGCAACTAAACTCTCAGTGAAGTTCAGGCACAGACAGATTTCTGTCAATCAGACAAGTATTCATTAGTAAAACTGCCCGAATGTAAAAGGCAGCACAATAACTGTAATCCTGTGTGAGCTGAAGAGCTCACTGATGGTTCAAAAGGTCAATGAGTGATGTAAATGCTAATATACATTGGAAATCACGTGCCATAAATAAGAGCACATGAAAACAAGGTTGTTCTTGCTGTGTTCCCCAGTGTGTCTTAGCTTGGATACCAACATCTCAGTCTGCTATGGGTGTGTGCTCAAAAAGAGGACTCTAAGAAAAGCTTAAAAACATGTAGAGCAAATAATAAGGGGACAGAAAGATCAAGGAACTGCCCCCTCCAGATTTCTTGATGGAAGAACATCAAGACTTGCCTCAGCTTTTAAAAGATCAAATTTTAAAGTCCACCATGACCAGAAATTAAAACAATGTAACATAACCTTGAGACTAGTCTTGTGACCTTGTCAGATTAAACAATTGGCTGTCCTGCTTTGTAAACTGTACTTCAGTTTGCAGTGTATGAAGTCAGCAGCGCTGCATAAACCTGCTAAAATAAGGATTGAAATGGAAACAAGTCAGTGTTGACCTTAGTCCTGTGAAGGCCAGCTTACAGGAGCTGAAGTGTACCTATGTATTTTTTGTTCTCAATTTCTTTCTTTCTCTTGGATGAAATATGTTTGATTTTACAGATTCATTTTTCTTTCCCCTCATTGTGGTAAAGACTCTGTGGAACAGGGAAGATTGAATCTACCTTGGGGAGGGGAAGAGGGAAGTGGTGTTTGTGCCTTATGGCAGTTACTTTCTTGCATCTGCGATGGTACTTTCAGCTTTGTCAGTTTCATAGTTTAAATGATAATTTCACAGATAATACAAATGTTAAACGATATAAATCAATTCATTCCTTGCTTTTGCTCCTCTCCTGCATATATTCCCCACCCAGACGTCATTGCTCTTTAAAATTAAGTGGAGAGAGAAGGATTTATTTTGCACCAGGGCTTTGGGAAATCTAGAAAGCAGCTGTTCACTTCCACTAGAGCAACAGAGACGGCACAGAGTGTCCTCTGGGAACTGACATTGAGTATAGTACTGCATTATAAATACCATTTCCTAAATACAGGCTTGGCTCCCTGCAGCTGATGAATAGACCCATGCTGTCTTAGTACAGGGAGTTAAAGCACCACATTTTCCTCACTTTCAGAGCAGGAGAACGTGTCTTATAGCATTTCTTTTACTTTGCTGACTGTGTATATGGCTGGATAGACCTTTAATGATCATTTATGGAACTGACATTGATGCTTGCTGTGGCATCATCATTTCCCACTGAGGTGAGCTGTAATTAGGGGTGCAGATCCTGCAGGGTGAGTTGGGCAAGATCCCACATGTGGGTCAGGGCAATCACCAGCACAAATACAAGCTGGGGGAGAATGGATTAAGAGCAGCCCTGAGGAGAAGGACTTTGGCTGTTGGTTGACAAAGAGCTCGACACAACCTGGCAACATGCACTTGGAGCCCAGAAAGTCAACTGTGTCCTGGCTGCATCAAAAGAGTCTTGGCCAGCAGATCCAGGGATCTGTCATTCTGCCCTCAAGTACTGTGCTCAGCTGTCGAGCCCCTGGTATAGGAAGTACGTCAGCCTGCTGGAGCGAGTCCAGAGGAGGGCTGCGAAGATGGACAGAGGGTTGGAGCACTTCTATGAAGACAGGCTGAGGGAGTTGGAGTTGTTCAGTCTGGAGAAGAGAAGGCCCTGGGGAGATTTTATGGAACCTTCCAGTACCTAAAGATGACCCACAAAAAAGCCAAGACGACTTTTTATAAGGGCATGCAGTGATAGGACAAGCAAGAATGGCTTCACACTGAAATAGAGTAAGTTCAGATTAGACACTAAGAAGAAATTCTTTACTGTGAGGATGGTGAGACACCAGGACAGATTGTCCAGAGAAACTGTAGATGTCCCACTACTGGAAGGGTTTAAGGCCAGGTTTGACAGGGCTTTGATCAACCTGGTCTAGTGGAAGGTGTCCCTGCTGATGGCAGGGGGGTTGGAACTAGGTTGCTTCCAACTCAAACAATGCTATGGTTCTCTAATCCTTTTGAGCAGAGTGAGAAGATTGATGTGAATTTGTACCCTTCTGGGCTTAGGCATTGGTTTGATAAATGACTGATAAATGGCTTCACAGCATCTCTGCATCACACTGCTGGTTTGTGAACTGGAGCCTAAACATCTTCATAGTACTGTGGAGATATCTCATAGTACTGTGGGGATACAGTCAGCCACATTAAATGTCTGTTGGCTTCACAGAGTGCCTCTCTATTCTTACCCATCTGAAATAACTTTCCAGTCTCATTTGGAGACTTAAATGCCTCTTGGATAATAGGTAGAAATTAACTTTGTTCAACCAGTACAGACTAAAATGGGCAGTAAGTAACTGGGTAACTTCCCACAGACTTTTGAAAATGCTCCTCATTAGAGAACACTCATCTCTTTGGGTACTTTTTTCCCTTTTGTGTTCCCTTTTCTGCAGTAAGATATACCTGTCTGTATTTTGTATTCTTGTGCACCTGTTCACCACCAGATATTGTCTGAGGAGGTAAGGAAGTGAAACAGACGGCACTTTGCAGCTCCCTGTTGAACAGACACAGTTGAACAGACACGTCCTCTCTTCTTTAGAGAAAGCATCCTAAGACTGTGCTGTTAGGAGACAAGCTGCAGGAGGGAGTGTGATATTTTTTTTTTCTTAATAATTCTTAAGTGAGTCTTTTTTACTCTGAGCGCTTCTTAATTAATCACCGGAGCGCAAGCAATTGTCGGCATTCAAAATGCACAGCTGCATGATTATTTTTTTCCTGAAGATACGAAATTGCAGCAGCTGGCAGTATCTTAGCCCCTATATGAGCTACATTGCAGCTGAAAGTTTGGAACCTCCTGTCCCTGTCAAGGTCACTTCCGTGCTGTGACATGAGCCCAAGACCCAGAGTTCAGCGCACAGAGCAGCGATACAGGTAGTAATGCAAGAAACAAGAGAGAATCCTGGTTGTACCCTCTGCATGAGGAAAGAAAGAAGTTGCAATAGGTAAATACAATTTTTCATAGGATGGTGGGGTTTAAGTTAGAATTTCGAAGAAGACATAGTTTTGGGAATTGAAGGTTTTTATAATCGCTTGATGTACCTGCTAAATTGAAGCTTTATAAGGAAATTCTCGAAATTAGTTCTTTCCCTCTTACTTTTCAGTGCTTTTCCTGGTTATCAGGAAGACAGCACCTACCAACTGCTATTGGAGTCAATAAAAGCAACCATAATGTTTGCCTTTGATTAAGAACTTCTGTGCATTGTGTGAATCTGTCCCTTGATTTTTATTAGAAAAATGGATATTTAGAGCAGTGGTTATTGCACATATTGTGAGAACCAGCCAACCAAATTAAACTTGTGTTTAAAAACTGATTCCCACCATTGAGGAAGCTGTAGTGTAGATGGAACCTTAGGAGGAGCCAGCTGGAAATTGGGTGATTTTTCTTATGAAGAATTTAAATAGTATCTCATAATTTCTCAAAATATTCAGCAGAAGATCTCAGTTTCTCTTTGAAAAAGTGAATAATTATATTTTTTACCTATCAAGACAGAATGTTTCTCAAGAAAAGAATGCACTTTCTGGAATGATAACAATTTAACAACAATAGTAATAATAACAATGACACAACAGCTTTGAGCCAATGGAAAGGCTGTTGGATCAGGATGAGTGGGATGGGAAGGAGTCTAGAACAGGAGACAAAGCAAAACAGATGGGTAGTTCTGTACGTTGAGGTTCCTAGGACCTGTGTCACCAAATAGTTTTGCAATGGCAATTAAAATTACCTCCCCCTCTAAAAAGAATCACAGAACCCTTCTCAATCTTCTTTCATTTGCAAATGTTGCCCCTTTGAGCTGTGTACAACCAGATATCTTCTGCTTTCTGATTGGTAAAGAAGTTACTTTGCAGTATTGGTCCCCTCTTTTCCCTTTGGCCATGGTCAGGTGAGCTGATGGGACACAGAACGGAACACATCTGTACATGCAATAATGTCACTTCTACTAGTACTAAATACAGACTTTTTTACTGGTACTAAATATAGACAGGTTACTGTACTATCCATGCTCCCTATCTGAGTGTGTTGTTTAATGCTTCATAGCCATTTCCCTTGGAAATAAAACCAGAAATGATGATCCAAGTTATGCCAAAAAGCGCTGATCTTGTGTTTTCAGCTTTGCTATTTCCCTTGAGTGTAGGCAGGACAGAGCTCTTAGTGGGAGCTGTGCCTTGCCTCACGGCAAAATTAGGACAAGGAAGCCCATGTGCCATTTTTCCTTTCCTTCTTTAAGTGTCTTCTGTCTCTTTGGAGCAAAAGAATTTCTGGTGTAATGCTGACACTCAATGAAAGTAAACAGGGCTGATGGGCAACTTGCAAAGAGTTTAGCTCAGCTAAGCATTCTAGGGTTATTTCTTATTAATTATTGAGAGTATCTGTGTGCTGGAAATGGTGGAATACACAGAGGATGCTGTGAACTAGAGAATACACAGTGTAACTGAGTCACTGTATTGCTCTTCCGCCAAATGCAGTTTAGTTATGAAGGGCAAGAGGGGTTTTGGTGTCATCATGGCTGTGAGTCAGGCATGTGCAGAGACAGTGACCTCATGCAGCTTCCACAGCACACACTTGGGATGACTTTTTACATGAGAAAGCCTCTGCTTTCTTGATCCTGCTAAAGTCTGGCTGTCAGGTGGCATGAAAAATCACAGGCTCACACTTTCCTCTTCTATGCCTGGTCCTCCCAGCGTCAGAACTGGTAGTGTCAATTTCCTTAAGGAAAAATGTGTTCTGGATTCTATTTTTTCCAGTCTATTCTAGCATATAGGACTGTGAGAAATTAATTCAGGACTAAGCCATGCTGTCCTCTCAAACTGAGTGGAATTCAAGCTGATGACTTAAAAGGGAAATACATATAGGTTATTGGCAGTGTCATGTGGCATCAAGAGCTTTGAACCTGTGAGAATGAGTCTTCTAAATTCTTCTCCCTGGAAAATCAGTGAATAAAGTTTTTAATTCTTTCATAGCAGAGTCAAAAGATCTGTTCACAGGACTGTTTCATCTGGAATAGAAATTGCTGTAGCACAAAATCAGGGCAGATATAAATCTTAGAGTGAAAGGGATGCAGTAAGAGAGTGCATGATGTGAGTCACACATACACGCACCAAGAGAATGTGCTCTGAATAAGTTGCATTTGCAAAATAGAGGTAGGCTAGAGCCCATGCAGATGCCCTCCATCTCCTGTACTCCAGCTGCTCTTCCAGAAGGTTGTGCCATGTGTGTCAGTCCCATGAGGATGTCTCACATATTTGAGGGCATCTCAAATGGCACTTCACACTTATGTTCAGGTAGACAAAACGTGAATGAAAATTCCAGAGAGTGCTTGGGTGGAACTGTGGGGATTGATCCAGCTTTTTGTTTTGTATTAGTAATTCCTCCTAACATTTCTTTGTTCCACCTCACTGAAGTAAAAACAGCCTTTACCACAGGTTATTGCACAGTTATGTCTGTCCCAATGTGGGGCAGAGGTAGAAACAGTTACTTCTAACTGAGGTCTGAAAAGTGAATAAATCTTACTGCCACATTAGGAGCAGGTGTTTTTAATCTCTGCTTGAACCACGCTTTAGAATATTTGGCTGAGTAAAAGCATAACAACATATGTTTTGTTAAATTAGGTTTCAAAAAGATCCTAAAAGTGAGAGTTTCAGATTACAGTAGTATTTTCTTGTCCGGACAGTTAAAAGAAGAGCTGCATTAATTGTGTGCTAACCAGTGACTACTTAAGAAAGTGTTTAACATTACCATAAATAATTTATAATTCTTGGACTTGAATTTGAATACTGAAATGTATTTGTGTCATATTTATATGATCTCATTATCTCTTCTTATTTTTATCTCTCTTTTTTTTTCTTATCAAGATAATAAATTCAGTTCTTCACAACTGTTCTGATTATTTTCATCTCAAGATACTCAGGTTCCTCTCTGTGAATAATAGTTGCTTTTTAAAGCAGTTGTGTGTGCAGCAAAGGGCAATGCACTGGTGTTTGGAGAATCCAAAATTTTCAAATAATTAGATTGAGATGGGGGATCTTGTCTTGTTTGTATGTCCACAATACTATTTTTTCTACTCTGTACAGGGCCATACATCATTCTAGCATCTGAGTGCCTTCTGGCACTGTAATAAGCAGTGTTTTGAGGTCCCTGAGCTCCTCCAGATCAAAAGCACAGTGAGAGATTGCATTTCCTTTGTTTTTCCAGCTACACTAGGGACCGGTGAAGACACTGGATTTGATCCTCCCGGCTGACCTTGGAAACTTTGGAGTTACAAAACCTCCTTTACACTGGCTTTACAATATCTTGCTCTTTTTAAAATACTTAGGCTGCTTTTAATTCAGCAATGCAGAACGACCAAATGTTAATGGGATTTACCAGTACAAAGCAAATGTCTCCTTGGAGCATATACAGTCCCAGGTTTGCAAGTGATTTGGAGATCCCCTGAGATTTTAATGCAATTTAGCTTTTCTTATAACAAAAGAATTATATGTTTGGGTGTTTTAAGGACTGCTACTTCCAGCTAGATGAGTTAATTTGATAATAATTACATGCCTAGAATTTGTTGATCCAAAATTTGCAGGTTTACGTACGGAACTATTTTTTGCTGAGGAAGCAATGTATAATGAGCTCTGAGAGCTGCCAGCAAGTATCTGCAGCTTTAAATCATGCAGTTAAAAAATGAATTCAGCCCTGTGAATTGTGAGCAGCTCCTTGGGAATCTTTTTAATATGTGTAAAGCAGGGTGTGCATAATAATAGCAAATGCACTGATACCACGGAGCAAACATTTTAGAGCAGGAAAACAATGTTTTTCCCACTGTTTTATTTGTTTTAACTAACTCACGCGCAGCATCAAAAATTATATCCAAGACCAACTCTGGGTTCTTGAGAAGTCCCTGTACTGTGTTAAACTGCAGTAGTGGGGTGATAAATCAGTGTGAGCCTGAAGGAAATACAACCCCATGCATTATGCTTTGCTGTGCTTAGTGTGAGGTCGGTTGTTGAGGCTTGGCATGGGTTATTGACTATTTGGGGAGAACATGGAGCTTCTGCAATGATTGCTTACACCAATAAGTCGTCCAACTGATGTCCTTACCAGACACATTGCCAGAGCAGGAAGGCAGTTCAGAGACTGCTGGCTAACCAGTCCCCACGCTTGGGTAGTAAGTGGTCCAGCTTTACTGGGTTAGGATGTACCTGCTGGGGGAAAATGGCCTGCCCTGGCTGGATCAGCGCACTCAGCACACTGCACATTCCAGTGAAAGCTGCCAGCTGGAACTGCTGAGACTGGAACATGATGCTTCCCAAGAATGCTCCTCTGCAAATGTAGCTTTGATAGCAATCACTGAGATACCTTTCACAATCTTTCTTTTACAATTAAGCTTTGGGGAATGGTGACTTTTTAAGGCTTTTAGATGCTGAAGTTGAACAAAAGCCTGACTCTTCAATGACTCCCATGTTGCCTCTTGGCACTTATGGACTCAGTGCCTTCTTTATTTTGCTTATGCTATTGCTTCTGCTGTTTTCTCACAGAATTAGGTAGACATGCCTCATACTGGCTGAATAATATTTATATATGTGATGTATCTTCTATGATATCTTAGGTCTGCCAAAACATCCTGGCAATGTTCCAGCAGTTTCACTTCAGGTGCATCCAAGCAGTGTCATCCAAGCTTTTGATTCTTTTTTTCGTATGTATTACTCTCTGCTACAAAACGAAGCAGAGCTCTCTCAGTCTGTAGGCATAACATTGCCTCTATACAAAAGCTTTTTTTGTCATCTGGATCACCTTAATTTTTCACCATCTTCTGAACATAAACCGTGAAAATTGTCCCTTTTCTTCTATCCTACCTTGTACCTCTCTCAATTATAAATTGTGAGAGGGTCACAAGCAAAATGTACAGAATATGAGCTATTGCAGTTTAAAGGTTTTATGGACACTCATTTGAAATGACCTGCATAAGTCACTGGTCATGTAATGCTTTAGTAAATTGGAAGTAATTAATTTCTAAATGAAATGAGTTGTAAAAATTACCATGAATTTTAATAGAAGTGTGCTATTCACAGGAATGGAACTTTTTAAACTTCAAAATACGAGGCAGCCTTTTCACCCCCTAGACTCCACAGCTGTGATTACAACAGATGGAGGTTCAGAGGTACTAAATTGGCTGCATGAAAGCTTTCTAACTGGATATGAATAGTGTAAGAGTAAAGGAGGGAGATAGTTGCAAAGAAAATCAAGACTGAGGACACAAAATCCCGAGTTTATAGCGTGCCTCTTCTCCAGTTTGTGGTGAGTTACAATGTTCATCATCTGCACTACCCAGGGCTTTGTTTTCCCCAGTAAGAAAGGTGGAAGAGTTTATCTTGCCTCTTGTATCCTTGCTTTGGTGTGTTCCCCCATTAGAAGTACTTTTGTCTCTGAGTATGCTTTTCCTGTCTCAGAAGGTGCAGCCTCTGTGCAGCCTGATGCTTCTGCCTGACTGCAAAACTTCCACATCACTGAGAGCAGATAGAGAGCAGCAGCTTTTTCAGCATGGCTTGCTGCAGACTGAACTGCAGTTCTGTAACTTTTATGTCTCTCTCCTGGTTGTTTTCCTGCCAGGCAATGCTAAGGTGTTTTATGAATACTTGATTATAAATTTTCAAATATGTTCTCCTAAGGAAAAAGCAGTTCTCTGTAGGCTGATGCTACTTGGGAAACCCAGTGAAACTTATGTGCATGTGTTTTCTGTTTACCTGTCTGATACTAATAATTCTCCTGATCTTTGGAAAAGTAAAACTTGTCTGTGTTATCCAATTTCTTCAAACTGAAATCTGAAGTTTGGTTCTTTTGTACTCATGCTTTTCTTGTATGTCTGGTTGGTGCTTAGTTCTGGTTCAGTTAATATGCATTTATATGCCTTACTTTTCAATTGAACTTTTACCCGTCACGGGCTGAGAGGCAGGTTATATTGTCAGGCCTCAGTTAATTACCAGTGCCATTATTTTTTTTATTTGTGGTGCCTAAGCAATCTAGAGAACAGCAGGTTAAGTCACATTTGCAAAGAGATCACGACTCAATTAGTGCTTAAGCACATAAAATTAAAAAAGGAATAATTAAGGGTATGGTAGTAACAACATTAAATGGCTGGTTTAGTGCTAAAGAACCTGCTCTACATAGAAGCTCACTAAAAGAATGAAGGATTAGAAGGGATGTATATAATGCCTGAAAGCAGCAGGGAATTTGTGTAAGAGATTCTTCTCACAGAAAAATTAGAAGAGCTTGTTATAACAGGGCACAGCATCTGGTTCTGCAAAATCAAATGTCTTTGGTTTGGAAGATTTGCTGCATGGCTAGTTTAATGTTGGTTGTGAAAACAGAATTAAAAAGTATCTGACATTCAAGATCATCCCTGTCCACTCTAATCAAGAAGGTCCCAAGTGTCAAAGTTTTACCTATTAGCTCTTCTCTCTTTCACTAGGGAAAACTGTTTTAACTTCTAGGTTCAGCCATGCTTCTTTCTCTAGCATATTGTAGTTACACTAATTCCCATTGTTTTTAACTACTTGCCCCAAAAAGTACTGAACTGCAAACCCAGTAAATGAATGGATCACTGCATGGGATTGGAAAGGCTGTCTCTAATTTTATTCTACTTACGACCTGATGGTACTGACAGTGTGGAGAAGAGGTGCTGCTTCCCTTGAAGTAAAACTGCTAAGCAGTTGGAGCCAGCTGAGGAGCCAGCTTTTTAGGTAATAATAATTAATGGATAATAATTCTGGATATTTGTAAGGCTACAGTTCTCTTTTTTTTTTTTGTTCACTTGATTCACCTACAAGTGTATAATTCAGCCCCTGTGCTGTTACTGGGAAGAGACTGCCAGGGCATTTTTTTCAATTAAATTTTCCATCCTTCCCTGGAAAATGAATTAATTTGAGAGACATTGCATGTGTGCTATTTGTTAGCTGGGTAAAGTATTTCTGAATGGGGTGGTGGCTCAGGGATTTTTAAAGGAATTCTGGAGAAGGAATTCAGAAGCAGAGATATGCCAAAAAACTGTTCACCTCCTTTTCCATTGAAAAGGCAGTTCCAGCTTGTCCTCCATCTCCAGGCTGAGAGGAAACAGCCCCTTGGCTGTGGCTTGCTCCTTCTCACATTGCAGATTTATCTTCCAAGTTTGTCATCTTGCTCACTCATCGGAGTAGTCTGCGTCTGAGCAATATACTCAGCTTGCCTTCTCTATAGGAAGCTGGCTGGGAAAATAAGACTTTCTTCATGAAGAAAATCCAGCTGCTTTTAAATCTGGGTGCCTTCAGTTCACTTCTTTCTGGTGCTGTTTTACTCTTCCTTAGTTTTTAAAAAACTTGCACACAGCCCCTGTGATGTGAGCCCGAGTAATGGAACTGGCAGCAATACACAGGAGAATAGGGAAGCTGAATTGCAGAATTAGCGCAGTAGAAACAATACAGGCACTGCACCAGTCTGCAGCCATGACTGGGTGTACAGATCATCACAGAAGGTGAATGGGGTGAATGTGCTTTTTTCACTGGGTTACAGATCCATTCAATGATGAGGCCTTGGAGGAATTTGAATCTTCAGTGGACTACAGCCACTTTCCTGTTGCCACTTGAATATACAAGCACCAAGATGTTTATACCCCACAGTGCCATGTAGAATACATAGGGAATCCACTTTTCCTCCTGGGAAAAGTACAGGTTGGTACTGTGGTGCTCTGCCCTAGCACTGTTATGAAACAGGGGTAAATATTTTGAAAAAAATGACATTTTTATGCAGCAAAATTTCAGCTAATTGGTATGTGAACTTTTTCTGTGGGACATGAGTATTCAGTAACACCATGGGGCCTCTGACAGCTTGAGTAAGGGAAAGATTATAAAATATTTCTTTTTTACTTTACAGGTGTGTGTGTGTATGTTTAAAATTGCATGTGTTTAAATATCTGCAAATATTTTCTGAGTCTGAAAAACTGACCAGGAAGCATGTTTCTTCACAGAGCCTGCAATCCTTCGTCAGGTGAGCTCAGTGCAACCTTAATCAGCTGAGGTTACACTTAGTGTAGTGTAGTGTAGTCGACCCTTAGTGTAGACATTTCATGTTGATTTAAACAGGCCTGAAGTTTGATTACATTTTCTTTTCTTGTAGAGGCACCAACCTCTTTTCTTGACAGATGCAGTGGGCTGACCCTGGCTGGACACCAGGTGCCCACCAAAGCCTTCCTTCCTTCCACCTATCCTTCCCTTCCTCAACTGGACAGGGGAGAGAAAATGTAATGGAATGCTCCTGGGGTGAGATAAGGACAGAGAGAGATCATTAACCAGTTACAGTCAAGAGCAAATAGACTCGACTTAGGAATGCTAGTTAAATTTCTTGCCAGTCAAATCGGAGTAGAATCATGAGAAGTAAACCCAAATCTTAAAACATCTTCCCCACACTGCTCCCTTCTTCCCAGCTCAATTTCACTCCTGATTTTCTCGATTTCCTCTTCCCCCAGCTGTGCAGGGAGACAAGGAATGGAGCTTGCAGTCAGTACTTCACATATCTTCTCTGTCTCTCCTTCCTCCTCAGGGGGAGGACTCCTGCCTCTGCTCCAGCATAGGGACCCTCCCACAGGAGACAGTCCTCCATGGACTTCTCCCACATGAGTCCACCCCATGGGCAGCAGTTCTTCACAAACTGCCCCAGCAGCCCAGCAAAGGAATACTGGTGTGCCAAAGTCACGGTACACGTGACAGAGAACCCTGTCAGAAACAACTGCTAGCAGAAACCCAGGTAATGAGATTGGAGGTGCTGCATTCCTGCTGCTCCAGAAAATCAGGAGCCTGTTACCTCCCAGGGCAGGCTGCCAAGTTAGTCACTCTCCTTCATCCTTGTGCTGCAGGTTAAGAGCTGGAGATTAATGGCTTCGAGGGACTGGGTAGGTCAGGCGGCTTTTGTTTCTTGTACTGGGGCTTGTGCTAAGGGTATGTCCATGACCAGAGCATTAGGGGTTAATAGGGCACTAAGGGGCATTTTAGTATATGGTTAATTAGTTATCACGCAGGCTGATTGATTGCCTGTCTATCAAATCTTCTGTTGGTGGACTTATAAAATGTATTACTCATCTGTAAAATGATTATAACAGCGAAAAATCCTTTAAGAAACCTTATAATTCTTTTATGAACCTATTCTTTAGAGTGAGGATCTTCATACCCTGTGTTTTTAAATTACAAATATTATGACAGCACCTCATGTAAGCGTATCTCCCATACTTTACAATTCAATAGAAAGGATCAACTGTGTTTCATAGTGGCTGCTTATTTTCCTCTCCAAGTTTTGATCCTTGCCTTTGTGAAAGTTAACATGCTGCCTTTAAAGATGTCCTACAAGGTCTGTGGCAAAATCCTGTATAACTGTTAGAGCCAAGGGGAGCACAGCCATTTGCTCTGTCAGTGGGAAGTGCTTGTTTTGGGCTGTTACACCATCATGAGAACCAAAATGTGCTGGCCAAATGCCAGGTGATCCTTTCCTGTGGGACCTGGTAGGGCTCTCAGTGGCTTATGAAGCATAATGTAAGTTCTTGGCCAACACTGTTTTAATTTGATTAGGTCATGGGTAGCCTGGTTTAACCTGTTAGTACCTGAGGGCATTTCTGATTGTGCTTGCTCATGCTTGTTTGTGGCACTGAGAAATGATTCTAGGGACTGTGGACACCTGAGAGTGAAGCCTGTTTCCAAACCCTCTTACTCCCAGTAAAACCCTCTCTCTCTGAAGAGCAAGGGCTGTACCAGCTCTGTAATATGCCATCATTTCCCTGCTTTTGGAGAGACCCTGCAGAGGACTTGCTGACACTTTTACTTAGCTGGGGAGCTGTGTGGATGACTTTGAGGCATAATTCTGGATATTTGTAAGGCTACAGTTTTCTTTTTTTTGGTTCATTTGATTCACCCTGAAGTATATAATTCAGCCCCAGTGCTGCTGCTGGGAAGAGACTGCCAGGGTATTTTTTAAAATTAAATTTTCAAATGCTTCTTTCCCACTCCTATGCTTTTTATATTAGACTTTTGGAAATCAGAAATTGAAATCTGTTTCCTCCCTCGGGTTTTCTCTCTTTCTTTTTTTTTCCTTTATTCTCTTATATTGCTTCAGTGTTTGATGACTGGTTTTAGAAGTCAGCCTGTAAGTTCATGAAATGAAACAAGCCAAGAAACAAATGGTACTACATTGAGATGGGGAGGGTGTTAATACATTTTGCAAAAAGGCTTTGCAGACTTCAGACACAGGCAGGAATGCAGGGACACAATAGGTAATATTAGAATGGAGTGAGTCCCATAAATAGCTCTAGCACAGATGTGGGTTGCCAATTGGCAGCTGGTACCAGACAGTGGAGTCTGTAGATGCCAAATGAAATGTGTCTCATTACAAGGCATCCTATGTTACACCTGTCCTGACATGTTGACATGAAGGCTGGACATTGGAACATTGGTCCAACAAACTGTGCCAGTTTCTCTCCATGTCCTCTTAGTGCAGTGGGGTGTGATGTCATGTTGCTGTCTGGATGTGATGCTGGAACAGCCTGGCCTCCCTGGCACCTGACTCCTCACAGAATGCATCAGCACCCCAAAGTGGGCCATGAGCCCGGTCCTGTCTTATTTCTCCTTCCATGGGCGCTTCCCTCCTGTCAAGGGATTAACTTCAGGTGTGAAATAAGAAGAAAATCAGTCCCTTCTTTTACAATAAAAACCTGACTCCAGGACTCCTGGTCAGTGTTCCTTGCGTTGGGGGTTTCATCACAAAATTCTTGCAATACACGTGTTTTCATTAAAAAAAATGCCCACCTAAGAAAGCAGTTCAGCTTTTCAATTATTTAGAGAGATTTTATCATGACTGAAAGCTCTGGGACATGACCTCAAAGTTGCTAGTGTTAGTGACAGATAGTTAAAAACAAAATGCAATTACTTCTTACAAGAAAAACTTACTATGATGGAGCAAAGAAAGTTTAATAATTTGGAGATAGCTGCCTTTATTTTTTTCTTTTTTTTTTTCTTTTTATGCTTGTAACTGACATAACTGTTGCCCCTGCAAAAGAAAACATAGGGGTACAAGAGGATTACCTGTCCTCCATGTCTCCTAATTGCAGTGTGATTTGTACTTCATTGGTATACTTGGTATTATTGATGCAAAAAATACAATCCTTTAAAAATTTATTGTTGTTGTACAAATTTTAGCTTTGTTATTGAAGACTTACCAGTGAAGGGCTTATGGAAATATTCAAATTAGCAAGCCCATACATAAGGAGAGGAAATACTTTTAGCCTATGGCTTTTATATGATTGTATAACCTCCTCACCTGCATCAGAAATTCCTGCATGAAGTAGCTGCCGAAGCCTTTGTTTTCTGTTCATCCTCAGAACTTTGCTCAGGCATTTCTATCATGATCCTTCACTTTATGCCCCTTTTCCTCTTCAGCTAAAAAAATCAGTGAATGAAGTTCAGCTAAAAGAATATGAATTAGGATCAGTATTTCCCCCTTACTGTTGTTCTGTCATTGTGTTCTGAATGTCTCTTTGCAGGGAAAACTGAGCATCCTCACAACCAAATGCCTCCATCTTCTCTCCACTGTCTGATTCCTGGCCCTTTGAAATGGCTCTCTTTGTCCAGTGTGCCCCACGATCAGACAGCAGCTTCCCTCTGGCTTCCTGCTCCTTTTGGACATGCATGCTGCCCAGCAATGAGATGTTACCTTCTCCCTTCTCCCATGAGCTGTGCTGCTCTTAAATATGAGTCCACTTGCACATCTCAGGCATGCTTGGCTGGCACGTGGTGTGTATCTCATGGGCCTGATGAAGCACCAGCAGAGTCTGGTTGCACATGGTGACAGTATGGGATATGTGCAGCCTGTGTGGGGTCTCAGTCTGCAATTAGATGCACCTTGACACCCTCTGATGCTGGTGTTTCTGGATGGAACCTGTTCACTCCAGAGCAAGACCCTGGAGTTAAGTAGCCTTTGTCAGAGCTATTATGAATGCAAAGTAGTTATTATTTACTGTAAACTTTGTCTTGCCCATCCCCTGCGCAGCAGATCCCCTTGTCAGTCATCTTAAAAGCAGCTCAGGGAAATCCTGAGCACAGTTAAAACAAACAAATGAGTCCTGAAGGCAGGACCTTACAGCCACAAAAGACTTCAGTTATAAACTCAGCTCATCCAAACACCTTGAAAACATTGCCAGACTCCTCAAACACTGCTGCAGTGTGCCAACCCCAATTACCTGTTGCGTGGAAGGCAAAGCTTTTCCTGTTTTCAAAGTGGTGCCATTGGAGCTGGTGTGGGGTTGGACTGGACTTTGTCAGCTCCATGGAGAGTCAGGAAAGTCAAAAGGTCTGAGGGGAAGCAGGAGGCTGGCATGTGCAGTGGTGCAGTTGGCTTGCAAGAAGTTGCATTAGAGCCTGACCATGGTGTGGCTCCTCATCCCTTGCCACATTTTCAGCAAAGGGAGACGCTCCAGCCTTTATAATAGCATGCCTGGAGATGCTGTCTGTAGGCTCTCCCAGTGAAACTTTTCAGCCAAAACTAGGTCAGGTTTGAAAACCTAACGTGTGCACTGAAGCACAAAGGCAGTGATAGAGAGGACTTGTTCCCAGTAATGATATTTTAAACAAAAGGAAAGAGCAGGCATTCTGTTTGTTTAATGGCTGAGAGCTGATTGGATGTTTCACTACAGCTGTGTTTGCTTTTAGATGCTATCACAGTATTTACTTGCAGAGACAGGACAATGAGTTGCAGGCAGAGGCTGGCAGGGAGGATGCAACAGCAAAAGTAGCTAAATAGCATAATTTTTTCTTGTTATAATTCTGATACATTGCAGTACCCATTATCCAGACACAAAATGAACAGTGCTCTCCTGGCATTACAGGCAGAGTAGCTAAGGTGCAGGAGACCATTATCTCTGTGTTGTGGACAGGGATCTGATACTAATAGAACAAACAATTTGCTACAGGTCTAAAGAAAGTTTTTATCACACTGTGTATGAAACCGGTGCCGTGTTCTTACATTTGGTCCTCAGTACAAATGTATTTCAGTTAAAAAAGGGGTTGGCCAGCTTGTTTTTGCCACGTCAGAGCAGTGAAGCAGGGGGGTAGTAGTTGGTGCTGACACCAAGTAAGTCCACCAGCAGTGGATGTGCCTTCTGGGCTGTACATCTTTGTGAACCTTGTGAAGCAGCATGTGCAGTACTACAGGTACCCAACCCAGTAAATTGGGTTCCTCTGAGATGTTCCTCTTCACTGGGGTCTCTTGCACTGATGTCTTAATGAGACTTCTCTTCATCCCTTTTGGAGTTGTACAGGATCATAAATGTCAGGATCATAAAATCATAGAATGGTTGGGTCGGAAGGGACTATTAAGATCACCTAGTTCCCACCCTCCTTGGTGTGGACAGGGACACCCTCCACTAGACCAGGTTGCTCAAAGCCCTGTCCAACCTGGCCCGGAACACTTCCAGCAGCGGGGCACCCACAATGTCTCTGGGCAACCTGTTCCAGTGCCTCAGCATCCTCACAGTAAAGAATTTCTTCTGAATATCTAATCTAAACCTACTCTTTCTGCTTGAAGCCTCAGCAGTCCTTGGGCACCTCTGGTCCATGGGGACACCTCCTATGTGACCAGAAAATGATGGCCTGAGGAGAGAGAAACACTCCTTTATGGGTGAAATCTTCCTGTCCTGAGAAGGGTGTCTAAGGTAATGTGCATGTTTTGCTGAGGATTCATCCTCTCTCTCTATTCTCTATAGAAAGAGCTTAGATATTTAATTAATTTTACATCTGGTAATTCTTACATCAGGGCTGCATTTTTTTCTGGAAAAATGGGACCTGCTGTATTACTCTCTCAAATCTTGCTGGGCTGCACCAAGACACTCAGCTGATTTTCTTTAGCAATAGTATTACAGTAATAGAGTAACACTCTCCCAGGGCTACTGATAACAGAGCCACTGTACACATCAAGAGTGCTGTGCTGCTTTAGTTAATCATATTTATTGTGTGCTTTGATGTTTTTGGAGAGAAGGTCTGACAAGCAAAATATTGTGACTACAGCTGATAAAGTGAGACAAAAGGAATGATCTAGGATCTGGCTTGCCACAGCATTTTGTTCAAATCTATTCTAGGTAGGCTTTAAGGGAGCCTGCATCCATACAACCTCTGAGTGGTTTCCAGTAATGTGTTAAGAGATGCTACCAACATCTGCTGCTTGTGAGTCATCCTTCTTTTCCTCTTTTCCCAGAGCTAGAAGGGTATGTGCTCTTTGAAAAGAAATATGCAGCTTTATATGCTATCTAGCATGTGCCTGCGGCTCTAAAATGTTTAGAAGTCTCCTTAGATAAATGACAAAATTCTTCGTGTTGTTATGTGACTTTAGAGTGGGTAGCAGAGACAGTTACCCCTGTGGCATGCTGGGTGGAAAGCCACAGCAGGGAAAGACCATGAAAATTTGCTGCATGTCACATCAACATCAAAGTCACACCTCAAGTCCTGTAATCCCTTGGTGCCAGTTGTTGGCGACGAGCTGGGAAAGCACATTTGGGCTTACACAGGGTTATGGCTGTGTTGGGAACACCAAAGTCTTGGTGGCAGATGCTTTGCTTTCTGTGAGCCCAGATATGAAAACATGGTACTGGGATCATATGGAAGGTTTTCAGTCTTCCTTTCTCCTTCATCAAACCTGTTTTTGGGGTGGCTGCTACAGTGGTTTATAGACTCTAACTCCACCCAGGGGATGGAGCTGTTGTCTTTACTGACGCTGGCTTTTCTCACACCAACCTGCAAATGAAGTCAGGGCTGGCAAGGCACTGAGACTGTACCTTGTCAGAAGCTGCTGACAGAAAATGCTTGTTTAATTTGGTCTTGTTCTAAGCAAAGCCAGCAGTTTGCCACATCTTTGAATGTGCTGTTCATTTATCAGGCAGAACCGTGAGGTGGATGAAATTTGTCAGAGAAGATGAAGGAGGCACAGCATCTTATAAATCGGTCAGTTTGGAACTCTCACTGTGAGTGATGTTTCAAAAATGCTAACATCATCTGTAATTACTCAAAATTACACATAATTTGTGTTGTGCTTGTTCACTGCTCTAACAGTCTAGGAAAACACTTTACAATTAACTCTGGATGATAAGATTTAATTAGAGCTTTCAGACATTTTTATCCTACTCATCTGTTTTGAGTTGTAAATGCAACATTGACTTTTGATTTCTTTAGTGGTTGGACAGTTGGCTGAATAGTAAATGATAGGTTCAAATATACAGAAATCATGAAGTAAAATTCCCTTGGATTAGTAGCAGAGATAATTTTATGTTGTGGGACTATATTTATCATTTAACTCACAGATATGTTTATCTTATAAGTAAAAAATAATTTTGCACCTGAGCTATAGCTCAAAATTCTATTGCCCACCTGCCATCTATGCCATAGGCATAATTTACTAAGTTGCAAGGGGAATTCTGTTTAGATCAGCAGACTGTTAGGACAGGTTACCATTCCTACAATGATTTCTTTTGAAATCTTCATAATTTTTTAAGCTTCCCTGTGTTTCCATTTATTTGTCTGTAAAAAAACCCAGACTATTCTGTAGCAGAATTTGCAAAACACTTTGCAATCTCAGGACAAGAGCACAGTGTATAGGCAGAATATGCACTTTTGTTCTTCCTTTTAGTGTACATCTGAAATGCAAGATCATGGTCCATGGGCACAAGAGTGAGGCTGTTGAAAGTACGTACCTCAACTAATTAGTTTTCTTTTTGAGACTATATCTCTAAGATGAAAGTAAACAAGAGTTTTTGTAACCAGAGGGCTGAGGTTAGAATAAGTCATATGCAGGCTGGGACTCTGTTTATGTTTCTATTAAAAAGACATTTGATTGCTTTGTACCTCATTTTTTTCTACTTTTTCCATCGGTGATACCGATGATCTTATAGATTATTTGGTTGAGCTTCATAAAGAAATTACTTTGCTGGACAGGTTGTCTTCTTTTGACAAGCCTCAAGAATAATCTATGCAAAAAAAGAAAAGAAATAATGCCAAATAACCCATCATGTGTTAGCACCACTGCTTTGAAGAAAAGTTTTCCATATTTTTCTTTTCCTAGATATGGTAGGAAAGACCAAATCTTCTGTTTGGCACTCATCATGGTACTGTGATGCTGAGGAGGATCGTGTTGGACTCTGATTTACCCATATGTGTTTGGCAGAAAGAATCATAGAATCATCATAGAATCACAGAATAGTCTGGGCCGGAAGGGAACTTATGGATCATCTAATTCCAGTACCTCTCCCTGGTAGAGACACCTTTCACTGGTTCCTCAGAGCTCCATCCAGCCTGGCTTTTAACACTTCCTAGAACACCTGGAACTATTAATCCTTTAACTAGGGATTCAGCTTCCTAGATTCCATTATGAGCCTGGTAACCTTCACCCCTCCCACAAAGCAAAAGCAAAATCTGACCCCCATTGTGATAGATGTTGTCATTTTTATTGTTATTGGTTTTATGTGGCATGGCAAGAACTTCTGAATACTCTAGTATTAAGTGCTGTAGCTCACGCACCTTTGGGGAAAAATTATAGGGTTAGTCATGATGGAACCAGCCTATAGATATTAAGATGTGGGTTTGAAAATCTGTATTTCCCAAGAGGTCTATTCCCTAATGGTGAGCTTAATAACAAATGAGGTCTGAAAATGGTGTTCAGACTGTGTACCATCTCCTACATCAGGTCTTAAAAAATCACATGATTTTTTAAAGTAATTTTGAAGTGACTGTCTTCTACCTCCTCTACCATATTACTCTAATGTCTCTTGGGGAATACAGTATCAACATTGCACTGCTGCTTCTGCTCAGTCAGTGATGCATGTGGCCTGGTGTTCCACCTCTGAGGTCAACAGCAAAATACCATGTGTGTCAGTGTGGGCAAGGTCTTCAGAGGTTAATATAAGAAAGCAAAACAGAAAATCTGTCCTTAAAGTCTTTGTTTGACAGTGAGACTCCCCAGCTCCTACTGCTTTCCGAGGATCACGGCTCTGACTCAGTTTCACTGCTGTCTGCTGATTTTCCTGTGTGTTTCGACAGGATGCACTGATACAGATTATTACTGCATTACAGTCCAAATGAGAGGCAAATCACTGACCTTTATGCAGGAGAACAAATCCCTTAGGTGATACAGCTGTTTTGGAGCAATGGCTGTCTTGGAGCTCTCTGATGCCATATGCACTGCTGTGAGAGAGACAGGGCATACACAACTGAGTGAAACGCAGCTCCTCCTCTTCTGAATGCTGCACATCTCAGCAGGCACAAATTAGGATGTCTTGGACAGACCAGTGCCTGTTTACACCAGCTTTGTGTGGAGGCAAGACATTAAAGTCTATTCCTTGAGCTGGATGAAATGTGCTCTCACACCCTGACACACAGGACGAGAGAAAGCAGCAACATAACTAGTTTGCAACAGTAGACATTTCCTCACATGCCATCCTTACTCGTTATTGAGCCCACCTTCTCTCCTGAGTTTGATCTAACTGATAGCTAAGCTGACATAGACCAAGGCGATCTTATTACTAAGACCCTGGCAGCACAAACATAAAAACAACTGAATCTTCTCAACTTTGAATTTGTCCAGGTCAGAACTTTTCTGGAATCTGTAAGCTGTCACTTGTGCCTCTTTTATATGCCTCCTTGCTCTTACTCATGGCCAGGACAAGTAAGATGTGGGGCATATGCAGAACAGACTTCTGGGACATATCCATCTCTCCAAATGGTTCCTGGGAGCTGTGCTGAGACGGCAGGTTCTAGCTTGTGCTATGTGAAAGTTGCATTGAGGAAAATACTGGCATGGGCTAATAAATCATATTTCAAAATATAACTTCTGGGTCCCCCAGGGATTTGTGTCACTACTGGCTTTAATGAATGGTCTAGAAGGGAGTCTTAGGCAACCAATGTGATGGTAGCATGAAATGATTAAGAGCAATAGAAGCTGGAGGAGAAATGACAAAATCAAGCGGGGCCTAATAAAGCTGGATAAATGGGCAATGCAGCAGCAGATGAAAGGCAGCGTTGCAAGGAAATTTACACAAGAAAAAAACTAAGTTAACTCTTTTCATGCATTCTTGAGTTCTGTATTTTGCTCTGAAGAGATCTGGAGTCCTTGACAAATGGTTTAAAAAACACTGCTACTCAGAGCCTAGGTGTGATGAGCAGTGCAGAATAAGAGTGGCATACCCTGCAACCTACCTAGACAACACAGAGATGGGTGGTAGGAAAAGGAAAGGAAAACATCAGAGACTGTAGTGTTTGCCCATGGTCATTTGTAAAACCAAATATAGAACAGAGAGCTTGGAGTGTCATGCCTAGGGCCAGACTGAGCAGCAGGGATGAATCCCTAGAGGCCCAGCCATTAACTGAGGCATACAGCTCCAGGGGGCCATAGCATCATACAGATGGCCAGGATGGGGGGAATGAATCACTCTTTGTCTAACTCTGTTTGTTAGAGAGAGAGAGTTGAGATAGATTGCTTAGCCCATATGCTCAATTTTTAAGTGGCTGAAATTAGTAAAATGACTTGCATGCTCTGTTATTTTTTCCTCTGGACCACTATTTGCAGCCACAGCTGCACATAGAGACTAGGGGATTGTTGCTGCATGGTAAGTCTTTTTTTTTTTTTTTCCTTGAGTACTGGCAGCTGTGGAAAAAATGTCATCAGAGGAAGAAACCAAAATGAATAGTGGTAAAACCTCTGTGCACTCAGATCAGCCTTGGAGCACAAGGGGACTGGGGACACTGGTGAGGGCACGTAGGACCTTGTCCTGGCCCTTTGACATTTCTGCCCTTATACCAGGGCAGTGGAGAGAGTGAGTGGCCATGCAGAACTGGGACTGTCCCTTGTCTGGTAGTGCGACAAAGCCCAATACCTCCACCATGGCAGGCTGAACTTCCTGGCTGTAAACCAGGAGCAGTTTTTATGTATTGCTGCAAATGCTCATGCACATGGCCAGAGGCTGAGGACCTGTGTGCCCAGAGAGCTTATTTCACGGACAGTCTGTGGCACCATGCATTTCCTCTGGGCTTGGAGTTTTTCTACTCTGGGCCTGCTCAGCCCTGATGTGTCTGAAAATGGATCCTTTTCATATCTCACCAGCAAAACCAGAGGGTTCTGTTCTGTTTGTGGCAGCGTGATAGATGCAAGTGTTGGTTGTTGGCATAGAGATTTCACAGACTGCAGAAACACTGTCACCTGTTCCATAAAATGGGAAAAAAAAGTGCCAGGCTGCCAAGTGCCTACTAAACACCAGCTGGTAAGTGTCACAACACCAAGCTGTGCAGCTATTGACTGTGATCACAAGTTGAGGCAAACCTGAGGACAATCAGAGAGCCTAATGCTGACATGCAGCTTAGGAAGGTGGGCTATGAGTTCCCCTGTGGCATGAGTGCAAGCCCCGAGCAAAAGAGCTGCTGGTCTTTCCATAGTGGGGGATACACAGCCTGGGAAGCTGCTCCTGGCTTCTGCAGAGCCTGTCTTGCAGAGACCACATCTGGGGCCTTCTGTGGAGTCAAAACAGACCATGAGGCAGCTTGCCCTGGGATAACTCTCAGTAAATGCAGAAGGCCGAAGGCAGAATGATGCTGGACTGTACTTTTACGCCTCATCCTCCCACTCTGCCTATGACAGGAGATTTAAACCATTCAGGATGTGAAGAATGATCTAGAGGCTTATTTGTTACTGTAGTTACTTTTGTGACTACTGGGAGAGATAGTAATGGTCTGAAAATACCAAATCGTAGCTCTGTGGAGGAACAAGGTAATCTATGTGCATTGCAGGCTTGTATGGCTGCAAGGGGTGCATGCCTTATACTTCCCCTGGAAGGCTTTCAGCAATGAGTGTACTGATGCCGTGGAAGACTGCCCAGGAAGGTTACACAGCTTTAACAGCTGGGGCTTTAAGAAGAAAGAGGCATCTGCTTAAAATATGTGAAACTAATATTTAGATCAGACAGGGAAGTGGTGGAATAGTTGTGCTCCTGTCTATGTTCTGTGGTATCTGTGGTGGCAGGAGGCGAGGACTCTTAAGACTTTCAACAGCAGCTTTGTGTCCTTTGCACTACTTCCTTGATCATGATGTCTGCAGTTTTAGTTTAGTGTTTTAAAAACAGTATTATATATGAGGGTGAGTGCTATGGTATGAGTAAAAGGATCACTATCAAATAATTATCAGTGCTCTTTCTGCAACGGTGTAAAGCATGTTCAGGTGATAAGCAGAACCCTTGGCATATTACGTTTGTGAAGGCCCAGATTTTCATCACATCAGATTACCAAGCAAGAAGCCACTAAAACCTTTTATCTTTGGTGGGTGCATGGCTCTCCAGGGATGCATGGCTTTGTATGAGTCTATGGAAACAAGGCTCCTGTCTTAAATTGGTACAACCTAAGATTAGGCAAAGGAGAGACTGCAATGTTTTGTGCACATTTGCAACAGGAACTGAGCACAGCATGCCCACAGTAAGTGTGGTAACTGGGTGGTTATGTGTGCACATCTATTTTCTGGGCAATTGGAGGTGTAGAGAGTCCTTAGCTAGAAATAAACCTGCAAATTCCATTGCAGACTGTTCTGCTTTCAGAGGCCTTTTGCCACTTTCCATTAAACTTGTGTTAGTGTACTTTACATGAAGACAAGAGATGACCCAGGTGCAAAACTGACTGCCTCGTAAATTTTATCTAAGCCTGTCATGGCTCTGAAGGCATGAGACTCTGTCAGGGCTGTGTAACTGGTTTCCAAGCCTATCAATGCCTCAGCCTTAATGTTTCAAAAAAATCAGGCAAGACTTTCTTTTGACTTCAGCATGATTTGATTAGAAAAGTTACTGGTCTGGTGAGCTCTACTTGAGCTGATTCACTGCTAAGGGCAATGTCCAAGTGAACAATGATAAAAGAAGCAGACAATCTGCTTGATTCTGCAGACTGAAGCCTTGTCTCCTTGACACGATGCTGATGAACCATTTTTTCTTGATGCTCAAGGCATGTAAAGCTGCAAATAAGCACTAACTGCTGTGTGCAAAGTAGTCAATAAATTGCCATCAGACTTTCCCTTCTGTTTAACTTTTATTAAAAGAGGTGCTAAGATACTGTACTGTATGCAGTACATCATATTTATTACCAAAATTAACAAATATACAAAACTTATACATGTAATTTTCATACATCCATTTATTTGTCTATTATACTGCATTTGTTCAAGTAGGTTATCTACAGTATGTAAACATCCCTTGGATTGACCTCACACAGATTAGGAAAGCCCATCTAACCCATGTAGTTACCAAATATAGCTTTTTCTTATTTTAAAATTTATTTGGCTTTCATTGGTAGAATCTAATCTTCACATTTGGCACATGGAAGAGACATCTACAGTGCAAAAGAGGCAGATTTTCTGGTTTTGTTCTGAGCAGTTTAGCAGAGTCATGGTTTTAAAGAGTCAAGAATAAATTTACACAAACTTGATAGGAGATGGATTAGTGTTAACGCCAGTGACTCACAGATCAGCCACTAAACTAGAGCAGAAATTCAAAGCCTCTTCCCCAGCCCTCTCAGTCACGTGGAAAAGAAACCCCCAATCTCAGCCTTGTTTCTAAAGGATTAAAAAAGAACTCTGTTAGCAACAGAGGGAGGAGTTTAGTTTACAAGGAGCCCTCTGAGATTCCAGTTTCAATTTTCTGCTTTGTGGATTTTTTCTCTTGTTAGCAAGCAATTCTTTTCTGTTTTAATGAGGAAAAAAATGACCAGTGGGAAGCAACTCTTCTGTGGTGACAATTTCTCAGTGAGTTGGAGATTACAGCTAGAGTTTACAGATCTTTGAACCCTGATGTATAGAGCTCAGTAAGCTGCCGTGTACAAAGGGGAGAGAAAGGAAGAGAGAGAGAGACAGAGAGCAATGCCGTGGAGCTCTCCAATTTTGCTGTAAGAACCAGGAAAAAGCTTCCTTCCTTCCTTCCTTCTGTTTCTCATAGTTTCAAAAATGTGACTTAATTTAACTAAGTAAAGCTGATCCAGAGAGCCTTTCATTCGCACCCTTCTTCCCATTCTCACCCAAGCACTGTATTGCTATTTTTTTATGAGGCCTCACCCACGTCCATGGAAGCATCTGATGAGAATGGACCGAACTGGATGCCGTTTCACATGGAAAGCCCTCTGCCATTCCTCTTCTGTTACCACAGAGCCCCGCTGCTGTCTGTGGCCCCGTACATCTCAGCCAGCTTCTTGAAGCGCGGCCCCCAGTCCGTCAGGTAGTCGTAGCTCTGGTCTGAGTCTGTGGTCACGGACTGTAAGGAGCTGAGCGACTCCGCCACTGAGCCGTTCCCTTCAAACATGTAGGTCTGGAGGGAGTCGAAGGGAGGCGCCCACAGGTCCATGTCAGCTTCGTACAGCTTGGCGAGCACGTAGGTGTGGACGTTGTTGTCCATGACGCACGCCTGAGGCACGTATCGGGAGAGGCTCTCTATTTCAGGGAGCATGTCCTGCCGGTTCTTCACCACCAGCTGGGCCTCCCGCGGGTTCCACATGGCGGCGATGTCGAAGGCCTCCGTGTCCTCCTCCCCGCCACCCTCGTCGTCATACCTGACGATGTTCTCGTGGATGTTCTCCTCCTCGTCGATGATGTACGGCTGCTTCCGCTGGCGCCGCATGGAGAGGATGAGGAGCACCAACACTGTGGGAGCCAAGCAAGACACAGTGCTGTCAGCAAGGAGGCAGATCTTGCCAGGGCTTCAGACTTTCCTCTGCTCTACTTTCACCCGGGAGAGCCCAACTAGCCCCTTGGATTTAAAAAGCTGCGGTGTTTGCAAGCTGAGGGGTGTAGAAATCTCTCTCTCTCACTCCCCAGTCAAAATTGGTAGCTTGAGGTCCTGCTAATCTGTCTCCTTTCTCACCTGAACTCTTAACTCCTGGTGACACTTAGGACATGTACATCCAGTGGTGCTTGCCACTTTACAGCTAGCTAGCTCGCTCAGAGGTGAGTAACAGTTTATCTGTAGCACCACAGTGCCATAGAGATATTTTGTTTTCTGCTATGTGGGTGGGTTTTGCAGCCTGCTTTGGGGATGCCTCTTGGACTGGCCAGTGCATGTGACAGAGATGGATGGTCCTAAGGCACCATGGTGATATGCCTGCCTACACAGCAAAATGCAGAGCTAGCCCTTTAGTCTGCTGTGAGGAATTTTTTGTTTATCTGCAGGTCTCCTGCAGTGCTGCAGTGCTGGTGCTCCTCGCCCTCGCTGTGCTTATTAGCATGGGGAGAAGTGGTCATACAGGCACCAGAGCCCTTTGCTACTGAAAATGTGCCACCACTTGGTGACTATTTCCCGAGATAGAACTCAATAAAGATCTTGGATACTGAAATTTTGAGCTGAGGTATCTAGGCTCCTTTGAAGAGCCAGAATTGAGGCACTTTTAAAGAATTTTTCCTGTATCTTAGTACACTGTTCCTCAAACTGGGTCCCCTGAAATTTCAGGGAATGTGTGTTTTGAACTAGAATCGCATGATTTGAGAGAGTGAACAAGGGAACTGAAGTTCTTTTGATACCAACAGCTAACAGGGGACATGGGATGTCTGGGCAAGGAAAGCATGAAATTTAATTGTGGAGACAGAACTCGTGCAAGAATCTCAGTCCCTTTACTGCAGCACAGGCACCATTTAAATGTAGAGTCTCAAGGAAAAAGGATGGAGGTGGGGATATCTCTCTCCAAAAGACAAGAAATGGAACTGGGCTTACCACCACTGTTTCCTGTGCAGCAGGATGAGAAACTAACCTGCCCCAAGCCACAGCTCTCAATAGTTCCCACTGCCATACCCATGCAGGAAAGCATGGCCATATCAGACACTCTAGCACTTTGGGCACCGGGCAGAAACATTTATAAGCCATAGTTCTCCCCCATTCCTACAGTCCAGAGCCTGAAGCCACACACAGCTGACTGCACCATGGGGTTCTTGATTTGGCCCTTTAGGCATGCATGTGTCTACATATACACGTATACACAGATGTGCGTGTGTGTGTTTGGGTCCTACACCTCTGGTGGACCAGCAGCCCCTTGGCCAGAACTGAAAACTCTGTCCTGCCCAAGAAGAAGTGAAGGCTTTACCTAGCAGGACAAAGATGCAGGCGAGGATGGCAATGAGTGCCCCTCGGCTTAGGCTGACAGGGAGGACGTAGGCCTCGGCGTTGCAGGACATCACCATGCCCTCCTCGTCGCAGCTGCACACGTGCACCGTCAGCGTGCCTGTGCTGCTCAGCACCGGGCGCCCGTTGTCGCTGATCAGGATGGGCAGGTAAAAGGTGCCCTGCTCGTTTTGTCTGAAGCCAGAGCGCCTTGTCAAAATCCACGCTGTATTGTCTAGGGGCAGCAAAGAAACAGAGAGAATGGCTTATATGCAGAGCAAATGCATTCAGCACAGAAAGAATGCTAAAAAAATCAGCCCTAGACCCACATCCATTTTTTCTTCTCTCTTCTTCTTTTTTCTTTTAATCAGTTCATCACTAACCATTTTGCCTCTTCTTCCCCTGTTCCAGTATCTTCTCAGGCCATGGATCCAAACCTGACAGGTATACGTACCTTAGCAGTTGCCTTTACCCCTTCTGATATAAGACGCCCAGAGCAAACTAATAGTGTTCAAATTTGGCTAAGAGAGCTTTCAGAGGGCAAGACAGAAATGAGCAGTTGAAGGCAACTTGTTGTCCCTGTTTACTTATGCTCAGCAGCTTTTTTAGTTCTCAGATGCTGCCACCATTTTGGAGATGCTGGCATATAACCTTTGTGGACATGTTATGGTACTCTGTGGTTTTTGATACATGGCATGGTCATCTGCTTGAGGCAACAAGGGGAGAAAGGAAAAACCCAGCTTGCTATCCTAAAGCAGCAGCGAGTTGAAAATACGCAACTAAACATTTTTTCCTGTGAAGTACATGCAATTTCATTAGTACTTCTGCCATAGAAAAAAGCCAGAATGCTTTGTGTCGTCGTCAGAATTATTCTGCTTTGATTTGACCATTCTGCTTCATTTACTGTGACTGCCTGTTTTTTATAAGAACTTAAATCAAAAGGAATCAAAATGATGCTGCTGACAAAAACAGTAAAAGAGTGACCGAACAGCCAGTTGCTGTTGGCCATTTCAAGGGAAATTCCTAACTTTGGGGCTTTTCCCTTCATATTCAATATGTTTTTTAAATGTCAACATTTACCAGTGACATTTGAATTTCTGTCTATCTTCTCCCTCGAATTCCTCAGAATGTGCACCAAGTTTTCTAATTAAAAAAAAAGTGGAAAAAAAGTGGAAAGGCGATTCAGGAATTTGTTCTCAATTCTCATCTCAGGATGCCAAAGCAAAACTCCTTGGAGATGAGTGTTGATTTTGTCACTGCTGACTTTGAGCCTTGTAGCCTCAGAGACTTTTGGAAAGTGCAGGACTGAATGTCTCCAATGGGATCTGGCTCACCAAAGAGTCTAAAGGAACTTGCATGAAAATTGTCCTTTCTTACAAACATGTCTGCAAGGCTTGGGCCAGGAAAGATTAATGGGGAACACAGGTACTTCTTCTCTTTGACAGACCTACAAGCTCTGATTCTGTGCACTGATGCAGTGGCATTTTTTGGGAGATGATCTTAATGCAGTTTCCTTTACTACTTAGTTTTGTTTCCTGTTCCCTGGCCATCTGCATCTCCAGGTTGCTACCAATGTACATTTGCTATGCTTGAAAATGCAGGATGCTGATTAGCTGTTCCCAGGTGGATTGGCACAATGAGACTGCGACCTGGAAATGGCAAGAAACCTTCTGATCATGAGTAGATGGTGAAAAAACATAAAATATTAACGTAGAGGTGTTCAATTTCCTTATTATTTCTCTGTCCATTCACTGCTAAGATTTAAATCTTGGGTGATTTTAAGTGTAGAGACTCAGGTTACGTGCAGACAAATTCAGCTACATTATCTACTGTAGTCTGGACACCAAAAATGATTCCCTTTTTTCTAAAGGGAATCAGGAGCATCATATACAGCCAACTATGGAGTATTGGCAAACTCAAGCTAGACTAACCAGACTTGTCGCCTAGACTTAAACTATGGTCCAAGTTACAAACCCTGTGCTTCAACTCTTATGGCAGCAGAGAATACAGGCACATCTAAGTACTAAGATGTCAGGTTCCACAGTTTGTGAGATTAAATTAAATTTGTGTCATGTTTTTAAAAAGAATCTCAGGGTCTTTTTTCTTGCACATCAATGACATTTCAAGTTTTTACTCTGAAGCCATACAATTCTGAAGTGTGCTGCATGTCTGCATGCAAATATATAGTGAAATTGTAGTGTCTTGTAAAATCATGTGATCCCAAGAGCTGGAGCTTTGAGGAAAAACCACCAGGTGCAAGACGAAATCCCAAAGTTTCTTAAAACGGATTATGTGCCAGTGTTTACTGATTTCACCTTTGATATGCAATGCAGCTCTGAGTATGTGCAGTGGGTATGGACAGACATAGGTAGGTCTCTTCCTAGGAACAAACAATAGGACAAGAGGAAACGGCCTCAAGTTGTGCCAGGGGAGGCTTGGATATTAGGACAAACTTCTTCACTGAATGGATGGTCAGGCACTGAAAAAAAGCTGTCCAGGGAAGTGTTTGAGTCACCATCCTTGGAGACATTCAAAAGATGTGCAGATGGGGCACTTAGGACTGTGGTTTAGTGGGGGACTCGGCAACATTAGATTAACAGTTGGCCTCAATGATTTTGGAGGCCTTTTCCAGCCTAAATGACTCTATCATTCAGGAATGTGTCCCAAAACTCGTCAGAGAGCAGTAGCCTGTGCCTCCCATAGCTCCTGGGCCAAGGGAGTGCTGTGGAGAGCAGCCCTTGCCTGCTCAAACCTTTCCCTTCTCTCTCCTGGGGCACACACAAGTGCTTTCTCTCCCTTGGGCTGTTTGTGTGCCCTCTATATGTGCTCCACAGCTATTAATATCACATCTTTTCATCACTGGGCCAGTTTTGGCATGAGGAAAAGCAGCCCAAAGGCAGAAAGTGGCAAAGTCCCTGTGTTTATGCTGTGTCAATGAAAATACTTGAGTCACCCTAACCGTAGTAATTTGGTTGTTTTCCTGGGTGAAAGATTCACTTTCTTTGAACTGACTTACAATAGAAGTCACAACTTCTATTCAGGTGACAGTAAACCTTAATTTCATGTAAAATTGCTCTTTGTGAGGGGAAAAAAGGTTAATTATTCTGAGCTGGTCATACTTCACCTGTAAAAGAAGCCACTGTGGCAGTGAACTGATGGAAGCCGCGCAAAATCAGCTTGTGAGATATCTCAAGGGTTTTTAATCATTCTTTTTTCAGGCCAAAACCAAGCTTCTATAATCTAATATTGAAAGATATATATGTATATATACCTTCTGCTGTGATGCACTGACCAGATCATCCAGGTCTTAAATGTTCTTGGTAATGAAATTCTCTTTGTAACTCCCAGCATTACATATTGGGCCTTTGGATTCATTTTGCTTTGTACTAGGCAGGCATCCAAATCATCCCTAAAGAATTGTTCTACCTGTTACTCTGCAACTGAAATACATTGGTGCCAAAGCTCATTGTGTGACTCATCAAAAGCCAATGTGATTTGACGAGCTAGTGCAGTGCGAAGGACATGCTGGAATGTGATGCAGCATGGCAGAAACTGGAATACACAATTTTATTCCAAATTTGATTATCTTCTAACCCTCAGCCATCAAGAGAAGAGGGCTTGTGAGGACATGAAAGCCTCATTATATTAAAAAAAAAGAAGGCCTGATAAGAATTTACAATATTTTTCCTCTCAGCTTCCAGCATGGCACCTTTGGCTCATAGAGGGCTGGATGGCAGCACTTAGCTCCAACACTGAGCAGACATGCTGAAGACTGCAACATGGCTGGTTCCACATTTGTGTGGAAACTGAACTTCCCACAGGAGTGCAGGCTGGTGTCTACATGTGGTTGTGAGAACAAGCCATGGAGCATCATCTTCCAGCAGTTTTCTGCCTCACTGGAAATGATGTACCTCTCTGGAGAGGTCAGGGGAATTAACCACTGTGTAGGTCCCAACCTTGAGATCAGAGCTAACCACTGCTCTTCTCACAAGAAAGGCTTGGTTTCTTTCTGCCCACACCTGCAGAAGAACTGGGGATGATTAGCCTGACAATTCTGTTAGACTTTAAAAACTGATTGTAATAATTATGAAGAGCTAGGAATAATATAAAGAAATATTCCACCAGCAGTGGGAGAAAGAACACAAGGAAGCAGGCAATCTACACATGACTGGGCTGGGGAAGGGTCACACCTTTCCTTGAGGATTTTCAGCTCACTGCTTACATGTGTGAAGTAGACCACAGTTTTAGGGAAGGCAGAAATAGGGAAAAATTTTCCTAGGACAAATTTAATTGCAATGCAAAGGGCTGCCAGGACATAGGCCTGGTGGAGGTATGACCAATCCTGATCTTGCACCTATTAAAAAAAGGCTTCTGTCTTCAACAATTCCTGGTTGCCAAAGATGGAGGGCAGTGATTAAGGTTCAAGAGATCAGCTCACAGTTTAATCTGGAAATACAGTAACCTTATTTTGTTGCTCATTCTTACAGCAAGCCTCTCTTTCTAACTTATTCCCAGCATAGTCTCACCTGGAAGAAGGTGGAAGGAGGATGGGTTGCCAATGCCCTACAGCAGACACCAAAGAGATGAGAGACTCCAGCTCAATTCCCTGCTTCATCACATTTATCCTATAAGGCCTTGAGAAGCCATTTGTGCTCAGATTGTTGCAACTACTTAACATGACTATTTCTCACTGATTTTACTGAACTCAAAGAGAACCCAGCGTGTAAGTAGCTTAATTTCTTCTTGCCCCAGATCCCCATCTATAAAGGAGAACAATAGGATTTCTCTGTCTGCTGAAGATATGCAAAGAATGAATAGACTGAAGAAGTTCTCAGAGACTAAAATTACAGGGGCCAAAAAAAAAAAAAATGTAAAACAGCTCATCAGAATGCAAACTGTGATCTATCTGTTGCTCAGTATAAATCAAGGTTTTAATTGTTGCCAAGAAGGCTACATGTCTTGCAGTTTCTCTTACTGCTATATTGGACAACCAAGTAATCAGCACAATTGCAAATCTCAGCAGTGCCTTCCCACAGCCTGGGAAGCATTCCTGTCTCGTGTTTATGGGCACAGGCTGTGACTAGCAAAGGGTGTTCTGTTTCTTGTCTAGCCACCCTGTGACAAACAGTATAGCTGCCCCCTCTGTGCCCAAGTTACATGATTTATATAGTTCCTAGTGGCCCCTAGATGAAAATATAAGCATAAATTACTTTTACTGAAATGACTACTGCTCTCCAAATTGCTGAGGCAGTAAATAAACCTTTAATCATAGACTCATAGAATATGCTGTGTTGTAGGGGACCCATCAGGATAATTGAGTCCATCTCCTGGCCCTGCACACGATACCCCAAGAGTCACACTGTGTGCCTGAGAGCTTTTCCCAAGTGCTTCTTGAACTGAGACAGGTTTGGTGCTGTGACCACTTCCCTGGGGAGCCTTTCCAGTGCTCATACAGCCTCTGGTGAAAAACTTCTTCCTCACAGCCAACCTAAACCTCCCCTGACTCAGTTCCATGCTGTTTTGTTGAGTCCTGTCACTGGCCACCAGAGAGAAGAGATCAGTACCTGCCCCAACAAGGAAACCACAGACTGCAATGAGGTCTCCCCTCAGTCTCCTCCAGGCTGAACAGACCAAGTGACCCCAGCTGCACCCCATACAGCTCCCCCTAAAACCCTCCTTGTGCTCTCGAATGGCTTAATATTCTTCTTATGCTATGGTTTACTATATGGACCATTCAAATAGTCAGTGGTTCGATACTTAGCATTTTTGTTTCAAATTAATAATTAATAGTACCCTAAGCTTCTTGTGATATAAACATATATATATAAAAATATACAAAAAACTGGTATTTTATAGAGAGTGGAAGGCACAGCCACTCAGTCACTGCTGTCACTATAAATTACTGCAAGTATGGCCTTAGACAGAAAAAGTGCATCTGATGCTGGGAGTTTTGTGAGTTTCTTTTTTTAGAACAATGCCTTGAGGATGAAATGAGCTTGCTTTGCCAAATGCTTTAGCAATAGTTGTGTTATATTTTTTCGTTTATTTTGGCAATATATACTCACAAATAAAAAAGACAAGGAGAGAAAGAAGGGAATAAAAATTCAAGAAACTGTGTGTGGAGTCTTTAGGGATGCTATAGAAAAAGATACTTTTGGGATGAAAGAGCATTAGCATGGTGTGGAGGAGGGCTCCAGCCACAGCAAGTACCATGTTTTCAAACACGTTTGGTTAGTGAATGCATGGGATTCTTTATAACCCTTTCTGTTGCTCTTCTATATGCCTGGAGAGGCTCACATAGGGGCTTATGGAAGTAAGTGTGACACTCAGGAATGTTTGGGAGCAAGGCTAGGCTTGGAGGCTGGCCATGGATGCTGCAGGTGGCCAGTCTTTCTCCTCATATATTCTGGAATTGCTTGATGATTCGTGGTACTTTACACACTAAACTCGTACTGAAACCCAGCCCCTCAATACTGACTTTCAAAGCTCTGCACCAGGTCACTCAAGGTCATGCCTCTTTCCTAATGAAGGCTGGTGTGGACCTGATTTTAGACCTTGTCTGCCCATGGAGATCATCTGTCAACAGCAGTCATGCAAAGGCCTGCTATGGCAGGACTTTCCTACCGGCTCCAAAACCACCAAAGCTTTCCCAAAAGAATCAAATTCCGCTGGTTAGAATGCTCAAATGCCAGAGTTTTGCCATGAGTCTTCCCACTGGTGTTTCAGTTTCTACTTAGGTCATCTTACACAGACCTTTAGCTGAACACCAAGTTACCTCCCTAAGGCTCTGTGAGTCGTCCCTACTTCCCTCTTTCTCTAGGGAAATGAGGATGTGCAAGGAGAAAGAAAAAAGTGCTTGGGGAAAAAGACTGGAACAGTAGAAAAACCTTCCTTTTTTCTGTGCCTGGGAGAAAACATGAAGAGTACAAAAAAAAGAGCAATGTAATTCCCTTCAGATTTGTCTTCTAGTTCCAGTTACTATCCTACCTTTAAGCATCTCCTTTTGAGCAAATGCAATTTCCACTCCGGTAATCCGAGATGCCTGCAGCCTGACCAAAAGACCTGAATTGGCACAAAACACTGGCACATTTCCTTGAAAAAGAAAAAGGGGCCTATTGCTAGAGAATATTTATAGAGAAGAAAATATCATATAACCTTCAAGTGTATTAAGTAGTATGTCATTTTATTATTGCCTTTAAGGAGCAGGTGTCACTTGGTATTATTTGAAATGGCATTCTTATCACCCACTGTAAGTCACAGCATCTAAGTCCAGCTCAGGCATTAGAAATTAGAGTAGCTAACTGTCTGTGTCCACTCGGATTACCTTGATTGTCCCTTAGAGTAAAGTTGGGGTTGTTGGCTGCCTCTGGAGCCAGGCTGTAGTAGAAGTGTTGACCCTCCTGTGGGTCATCCCTGTCGATGGCACTCACTGTCTGAATCAGCTACAAAACACAAGAGAAAAGTAGAAATGGGTGAGAAGCAAAATATTTATAATATAAACAATCAAGCAGATAACATGTATTTTGTATCTATAACTATAAGCAACTGGAGCATTTAAATAAAATTGCCTTCCAGAGGTACAATCTTCTCTCAAGAAGAGACTCAAAAGCTTGCAGGGGTCATCTATTTTGCTGTGGTCATGCACATCACTTTTAAACAAAGGAGGAGATACTCAGTTTACCTCAAATAACAGACGCTTTTCTGTCATGCATCCCTATCTTCTGTTGCACATTTCTTTTTGTCTTTTGGGGGCCCAGGTTTTTCAGAAGATTCATTGTGCATTAGAGAGCTTGTAAGAAAGCTCATGCTTACTTTCAGCTTCGTTATGCAGGTAGAAAAGGACTTCAGGTTGATTATTTTGCCACTTTTAGTTTTAAATCAATAAATTTCTTCCCAAGATGTCAGTGGAAATGAGAGAAAAGCCAACCATGCAGAATGCATAGACAATAAATAACACCAAACTAAAAAACCTAAGACAATGCTAAATCCAGAAAGAGATTTGTTACTTCACTTATAGAGGCTTTGTAAAGTAGGCCAAACAGCTTGAAGCACAATGAGCACTGTCTGAATAAACATTCCAGCATCTTTTTGGACAAGGAATAAATCTTCATCTGGATTTTTTAAACTTGAAAGTTATTTTGGGATTCAAAGGATAATATCAGCCCCATAAAGGCTCTTTCACCACCTTAAAACTGATTTAATAACTTTTTAAAATGTGGCAATAGAATTTATCGTTCTCTGCTGAAGGAAGTAGTCCAGATTAGCATTCATAATAATATTGAACTTAAACAACTTATTACCTAGGACACTCACCCTTCAAAACCAGGAAAAAAGGTCTAGGTTAGGCAATGATTTTTATTGCCTATATTATTAAGAAGCTCTGTGAACTGGTGAGATGAAAATATCCTATATATGATAGTTGCAAGGACAGTTACCCCAGCAGTGAGCAGCTATTTCACTCTGTTTTACACAGCTGGGAGAAGCTTCAGCAAATATACAGTGATATTACTTGCATAATTTTTCCTTCACAGATCTTGAGAGGTGTGTCAATGTGTTTAAATGCTATTTAAGCTAGTCAGCTTTGCTTTAGGAGGCACCAGTCTCCACCATGGACCCTGGTGGTGGAGCAAGAAGTGGCTCCCCACAAATGATCAGCAGCAGAGCTTGCAGCAGGTCCAGCGAGGGAGAGCTCATGTCTGTCTCTAGCACTGGTGACCTTGTTCGAGGGCTTTGATGGAGTTTTGGAAGGGAGAGGAGCAGAGTCTTCAACTCTGCCTTTAGAGTGTGTGCAATGGGAAGTCTTGTGTTGCTTTTTACTGTCTATCATCTCCAGTTCACAGCAGAACATATTCTGCTTGGCACCCCTTTGAACCTGATGTGGTAAGTTATGTCCAGCTCCTGTAAGTCCAGGTGTGCTTAAGGCTCTTAAAACATTTAGCAGTAAGCTTGTCTGTCATACGTGGCACTTCTCATAGCACTTCTCCTCTCTTTGATGCTGCTACAGGACACACTGGCTGTTTGCCTGCTGGCACATGCCTAAGGGAAGGCTTTATTTCAGCTATGAAACGTATTGTGCAGTGAGCCTAGAATCTGCTTTGGGAGAATAAAAGAAATGTGGGAGAAACAAAAGAGTTACTATATATGGTGCTCCTTCCAGTGTGATAGTCTTGCCTTTGGAATGAAGCACTGATAAGAGTTCAGATGAAACGTGTGAGTAGCTGAGCCCTCTTTCCAACATTCACCCTTCCTGGCATGCTGCCTCCATGTAGGACAGCATGCTCTTCCCAACCCCTGGTGTTACAAGCATTTCTCACCTGGCCTGCTTTGGCATTTTCACAAACAAAAGCTTCATAAAATCTTGCAAACTCCGGTGCGTTATCGTTCACATCCAGGACTTTCACTGTCACAGAGACGCTGCCCACCTGTGAGGGGTTATCTGGAAGAAGAAGGTTTAATGTAAGGAAAGGCAGTATGTGGGAAGGGGAAGAGGCTGCTCATCACTCTGCTCAAGAGGTAAATCAGGTTTGCCACTACTAGCTTGTGTTAAATCACATTTTCTCATCAGGAACTGTGGTGGCTTGGGTATTGTGTGACTCAGAGTGAAGCTGCAAATGCTGCTCTCTGTCTAGCCTGGCTTCCCATCTAGTCACATATTTTACAAACAATTCTGTAAAAGACTTCAACCTGGTTCAGTCCAACGAGCTATTTCTACAGCAAAAGTTTTAGACAATGCTGTTTTTTTTTTTAATTGCACTTCAACTGGGCAATACTGTTTGTTGAGCCTCCCCACTGGTGGCATGAGTTAGGAAGGTACTGTTTTAAGGACAGACTTGTTATTTAGAACTTTTTAAAAATGGCAGTTTC
Organism: Irena cyanogastra; assembly: GCA_013397155.1. Classification (NCBI taxonomy): domain Eukaryota; kingdom Metazoa; phylum Chordata; class Aves; order Passeriformes; family Irenidae; genus Irena; species Irena cyanogastra. Next base: position 1,017,463 of record VWZV01005811.1, read on the forward strand.
TATCACCACTTCAGAGATGCTTTTGCTCAGAATTTATGTTCTTTGAACTCAAAAATAGTGTCAAGTCTTTGATACTTTGTACAGAGGGCTTTACAATGTAATAACACATGAAACTGTACAGAAAAGCTTTCAGTGAAGCTTAAAATTGCAATGAAAATTTTACATTCTACATGACATCATTTGTGATGTTTCTGTCCCACTGGTGCATTAGCTTTCTTTGCCAGTAAATCTGTGTATCTTTTCACATATCTTCACAAATTCCAAACTAAGTGGCTACAGAATAATTTGTTTTTCTTACTGTGCTTGTCTGCCCCAAATCATCTTTCCCCCCCTTATTTAATGATAAAATGAAACTGTAATCAGAAAGAAAAGATATATTAAGGGATCAGAAGAGATGCAAAAATCAAGAAAATTCTTTAATATTAGTATTCTCCTCTTCTTTTTAGCTGTAGAACTTTGTACATTTATCTCCAAATATATCTTCCTTTATAGCAGGAAATGATATATTCATATAAACAATAGAGAATTTACATAAACTCTGGAATTTTCTTAAATGTTCAGTGTACTGTAATCCACAACGTGTCACATTGTGTCATTGAGATAATAGTCAAACTATGTTGTTTCTCCCTAATTTGTAATGTAATCCTTCAGCTTCTCACATATGCATACATACATCTTGCTAACACACCTGTTTTTGTGGCAGATGAATACCTGCATTTACACTCTTAGAAATAATTGATCTAACCTTTAGCAGGAGTGCATAGCTATGGCATTTTTGAAACTATTCACTAAATTAAAATATTGTGCTGCACATGTACAGAGCAAAACTGACAGAGGATTGATAGAAAGGGAACCAAAGGAAGACATGCCTTCCTATTGCTGCTACAGGGGCAGCTTTTACAGACTCATGGAATTGCAATGGCCATTGGTGGCTGAAAAGAAAAGTAGTGTCAAAATAGATTGGGGTGAAATCCCATTGTCTCAACCCCTCTCACTACTTAAAAGGGGACAGAAAGGCATCATGTGCTGGAACAGCCTGCAAATATGTGCAGAGTCACCCAAACTCTTGTGAAATATTCCCCCTGCTTTCAAGCTGGCCGATTGCAATTTGGGCAAGCTTGTTGAAACCTCGTTCCTCTCAAAATGCCCCATATCGCTGGCACAGCCTAGATGTGCAGGAAGCTTTCTGAGACGCAAGGAATGAATGACTCAGCTATAGGCACCAAGCTGCAGAAAAGCTGCTGCCCCTCACAGATGAACTGAGATCTTGAGCAAAAGCTATGTGAACTGAAGGAATTTCAGGTGAAGACTAGGTGAACCTTTCATTTGCTTATATATCTGAAGCTCCTTTATGAAGCTCACATCTGTGATTATTTCAAACTCAGCTAAATTTTTCATACTGACACTATGAAATGAGCATCTCCTTCTCACAGCCTTGAAAAATACCCAGCACAGATGAATCCTGAGCTGAATTTTAGCTCATTGTAAAACCCAAAAGCATAATGACTTCAGCATACTTGAAGATCCCAAAGCACTCGGGCCCAAATTATTTATGTAGCAAGCAGATGGCGATGTCATTTACTTGCTGCTGAAGCAGAGCAGATTTCAACTAGTGACCTAGCAGTGTAGGATCACTGCTGCCTACTCATCCCTGTGCCACTCAATCCTCCCAGGCAGGACTTGAGAGCTCTAGCAGCTGTGCAGCCTTTGCAGTATTTGCTTTAGCTGCCTAGCCTTTCTGTGAGAGGACTCTGCCAGAAACACATCAGGAAGAGTTTTAAATAAATCCCTAGAATGCTAATGAATTGAAAAAGAAGGACTCTGCACATAATTGCTATCCTCTATGCCTCCCACCACCCTGTGAAAGTGAGCATAAAAAAAATAAATAAAATGCAGTATTCGCTTGTTGATTTGCTTGTTGATGAGGAGCAATTCACTTAATGCACCTTCCCACTCTGTGCATAACAATATGTGAACTTTGAATTCAGGTCTCTCAGCCTGCTTTGTCTACTGTATCTCTTTAATCTATGTACAGTCTGCATTCTCCTTACTCAGCTCCATGGCCAACACAGTGATGTTGTGCCAAGAAATGTCCTCCCGGTCAAGAGGTCTTGCAGTCATCAGTGCTCCTGATGTTACGTCCACATAGAAGAATCGTCCTGGATCACTGCTCCTGTCAATTGAGTATCTGAAACAGTACATACGAAAAATATTATGCAGCCCATGTGAAAACTGTGTGTTACAGCCACCAAAATATCCCAGCAATGGGGATAGAGTCGTACAAAGCAGATCCACATTCTTCCACAACCTAGTTATGTGCTCCTTTGACTTGAATAGGTCCAGAGTGAGATGTTGGAAAAAGTTAATGTGGCTAATGGCATTTAACAGTGAGTATTACTTGAATGGATCTGGAAGACAGGAAGATTTAGAGGAAGAAGCCTCAAAGTAAGGCACAGATCAGTGCAGGAATATCTGCTTTACAGAGAAAATCTGCCAGTGAGGAGCATAATTTCTTTTTCTGAGAGAAATAATTATGCCCTGTCCCTAGGCAAATTCAGACAGGATGAAAATGCCTTCAGATCAGCTCATTCTCTGAGCACCTCAGTTGATGAGGAGAAACCATTCCCTTCCTTGTTCTTCTGTATTCTCTCCTTCTTAAGGGGAATAAACTCCACCCGCATCCTGAAGCATGCTACTGATGGAGCTGTGTCAGCACAAGGGGGGCGATGCGTGGCCTTCTCACAGCATCCAGTCAGAAAATCAGCTCCCTCTGTGAGGCTGATTCATCATAATTACTGAACCTGCCTGACCAATGTCATGCCAGTTCAGTGCTGGGAACCACCCTCCTGCACCTGTGAATGGGGGATTGTGGTGGTGCCTGCAGGCCAGAAAGTCCAGGCAGGGAGGCAGCTGATGGACAGAGGTCACTGTAGTACTTGGTCAGAGGGACAATTTCACAGGGTGTGTAAAATACTCAGTGTCCCTCACTGGCATGGTCTTGCTCTTAAAGGCACTTTGTGGAAGCTGCCTTCCCAGTGACTGTTAGCATGGTAAAGGGTACTTTGGCCAAAGTCACACACAGGCCTAGGTAAATGTCACAGCCCAGAACAGAGCCCAGACTTACTGTCCTTTTTGTTGGTTCTTTCATCATAGTGGGTGGGAATTGAAAGCATTAGTCACAACAGACACTGAACAGGGCTCATTCTTCTGAATCTTCTCCTTTCAGGATGAATGTGTTCACTGGAACAAGCATGACAGCCTTTTCTTTATATAGGGACTTATTAAACCAGCATATAAAACACTATTGAGATATGTTGTTGGGAAATTCTTTTACACTCCTTTTCAGAACGATCAAAGAGGAAGGGATGGCAGGTTTGTATCCCTTTCCTTCCCAGTCCTTCCTAACTCTCCTTAAATAAAGACATTTCTCAGGCATTTGATTTATTTAGACAATGAGTGCTTCTACATTGTGATATATTTATTCTTGTATGAGGACTATAAAAAGAATTTCTCTCTGACATTTTAAGGCCAATGAGTATCTGAAATTGACTATAGCCTTGTGATTAGTGGTTCAGAATTAAGCACCGGTGTCAAGAGGCACAGGTGGATCTTTTCCTAGATTCTCCAGCTAAGTTCTCTCGTTAAGAGTACCTGCTCCTGGACACTTGTTTCCACTGTAGTATTTAGATAATCTTCCTGAATAATTTAACAACAATCATGGCATATATCCAGCCATCAGAATTTTACAGTGTGGGAGCCCAGTACTGGATGCTGGGAAAGGGAGGATTTGAGCCAGATCACAGTTTAAATTTCAGATGGATTTCAGCTTGTGCAACACATGATGTATTTGGGATTATTGTCTTAGCTTGCCTTGCCCTGTGCAAAGTGAATTCAGCCTAAAACATTGCCAGACTGATACTGCACTGAGTTGGAATGAATGGAGGAGACCACAGAAGGGGCAAGAAATAATTCTTAATATCTGCATTTTAGGTAGCATTACAAATGGTATTTATTCTTACTTTTTAAGTCTGTTTCTCTACCTCAACATGGGAGAAAAGAAGGGAAGGAACGAGGGAAGAAAATGGAGTGGAAAAGGAGGAAGGGGGGGAGAAAAGAGGAAGGAAGTTGTCAAGGAACAGAGTTACAAAAGAGTCTGTGCATATTTACAACTTTTTTTTTAAATGTATCTTTGTTGATGAATTTATAAAGTGTTGTTCATCAAGCAGTCACTGCAAAGCTCTGAAAAAAACTAAGAAACACCTCATTAAAAATAACAATGATCAATTCTACCCTCTGATAGTCTTCAGAATTATTCTTATACTATTTTAAGCAGATTAGCAGACTGTGGTTTGCATTGCAGGGTTTGGATAATGCTAGACAGTAATCAGCAAAATAGGAAGCGAGTGAAAAAAAGTTTAGGGTAATGAAATTGTGATGCAGACAGTATAATAGTTTTACTGAGGAATTTGAGGCAATGTCATGAGAAGTATGATAACCTTATAATGTAGGCAGAAAAGATAGGTATATTAAAGTAGCAGAGATGAAAAAAATAATTAGACCAGCAACACAGAGTGCAATACCATTAAGAAGAACAGGTTTTGTGTCTGCTCAGATCTCCTAGCCAAAGCCCACAGAATTGCTCATTCAGATTTTACTTTCTTCAAAAAATCCTAATACTCAATATTTCAACTCCCTCCTGTATTTCTCAGAACTGTTCCTGAACACAGGCATCTCAGAAGCTGGACCAATGCATGGGTAGTCAAACATCAACTCAACACCTAAAACTCTCAGATGAGAGGAGCAGCCAACCTGCTGGGATAATCAATGTGCAGTCACTAGTCGCTACTGCAAGTAAGTGAAAATTTCTGTGTGGGCTGGCCTTGGAGAAGAACAGCCTCCTCTGACAAATGGAGCTGGCAGTGGCTGGCAGCCACTATGGAAAAGAGTGATATGATCACACAAATCTGTTCCTTTGGCTCCTTGCTGAGTTGCAGCTATGAAGGTCCCATGGCTGTAAATACACCTTTACCTTTCTTACTGCCTTATGTGAATATCTAGCTCTGCATCTTTGACCAGACACTAGATAATTTAGCAATTCTTGAATATTTATTAGCATGCATTCAATCTACTCCAAAAGTAGCTGCATGTTTGAGCTTGTTGATGAGGGCAAGCTTTGAAAGAGAAGGGGGAGAAAAGACAAGCAAGTTGATCACCTTGCCATCAGGATGGCAGCAGGTTTTCAGTGATGCTGTCAGGTTTTGTGCCAGCAAAGGCAAGATCTGGGGTTTGTTTTTAATGTACACTATCAGGACATCCCTGACCGGCTCATTGCAAGGCTCGATGCTGATGTCCTCCACAGAAGAGGGGGAGCTCCCGCATTGCTTTGACAGAGGCCTCAGTGTGTGAGGTCTGGTTTGCCAAACCCACTCATGATTACTACTGGCTGGAAAGAGAGAGCTCCTCTCACCCATCACTGCCCCACCAACCAGATGTATTAAGGAGTGCTTGTGGGGCAACACACAAAGAGAGGACAGACCTGATGGAGTTGTTGGTCACATCTGGGTCCTTGGCAGAAATGGTCTGTATGGTGGTCCCAATCTCCACATCCTCAGGCACTTCCACAAAGTAGATGCTGGGCTCGAACACAGGAGGCTCATCCACGTCCTCCACACTGATGTGGACGGTGGTGGTGTCACGGAAGGGACCCAGGTTCAGGAACCGCATTTCCAGGTGAGGGTTGGCACCCTCTACCTTCAAGGTGTAGCTTTTCTTGCTCTCAAAACTTAAAGGCTGAGGAGAAAAAAAAATCTGCCATCAGGCACACTGAGCCATGTCATTATTACTTTTAATTTCAAGTGCAACAAAGATAAATATTTGCAGATGCAGAAACAGCTTTGAAAGACAGTAGTATTAGAAATGGCACTGTATACTTTTTCTTTCTTTAATTTGATAGTTGAGCTGAAAAGGCCAGGAGAAATACTTGCAGATCACTTCAAAATACATATTCTTTCATTCTTCCTGCTAAATGAAAATATAAACAGCCACCCTGCCACTGCATTGTGATTCACACAACCTGTTTCATGCCATTTTGAGGAAACTGCAAGAAGAAACAGACAGTAATGGGAGTACCTGAAAATAAGGTAAGATGGTTCCGCAAAAATGGGCCCAGTGGCAGGAACAAGGATGCTCACACAGGAGGTAGAGGTCCCAGTTAGCATCCTCTTTTTTTCCCTGAGGACACCAGAGTCTTATCTCCAAGACCCCTGTCTGCCAAGCTGATAAAGGGCTCCAGTGGGAGCAGGGAACATGGTCAGCCTCTCTTGCAAGTTCTTGTTCCAGTTTTTATCCATAATCCCTCCTTCCTAGAAGTGAGGTTTTTTCATCTCCTCCTTTCAGAAAGTATCCTAAACATGGGTTCTCCTTCCAGGCGTGATGAGTACTAGGATTTGAATCTGCTCTCTGCCTAGAGAACAGTTTAATTTCAAAGCAGTTTAATTATAAAGTATCCCTGATATCTTCCTCCGGGAACTCTTTCACTTCATATGAAATGTGAAATATTAAATACTCAAGTATTATTTGAAGCAGGGAGTGAGAATGGTCTCCTTTTCCTTTTCCCTCTTCCCTTTTCCCTTCTCCCTTTTCTTTCCTTCCTGAGACAATGGAAAAAGGGGGCCAGCTTCCTCTGTTAGTAGTTATTTGATTTCCTGTCTAGATAAAACTAGACAGGAAATACAGGATATACTTATTTGGTATATATGGATGTAGAAGTAACTAATGTTGACACTGAACCTCTCAATAAATAAATTTTTCATCTCTCTTCCATCTTCTTTTCAGAGATCCTCGAAGAAAATAAGATGTCATCAAAACCTTCTTATACCTGAATGAAAAATTCCATATTTAATGTGGTACTTGCCAGTCTTGGTAAGAGCTAAAGGTAAAGATTTGACAAATCAGAATAACAGTATGGAAGAGTCAGTCCAAAATACAAAAAAATGCCACCAGATGAAGCACAGCTCACAGAGGATACAGTCAACACGTCTCAAGTTGCAGTCAGAAGTTGCAAGCAACAACAGTTGCTTGTGTTGTGTTACACGGTCACAATTCTTTACTTGGATAATCTGGGGGCTGGAGGGGGGGGGGGGTGGGGTCTGATGCTGAAAACCAGCACAGTGAATTCTCTCAGCTTGCACAGATTCTGAGCAAGACAAACTTTGTACCAGGAAAGGAATGGCTGACCTCAGGGTCACCCAGTGGGGCATGCCTCTCTTTGCTACATGAATAGTTTTCAAAAAGAGCAGCTTTATTTGGACATAAGGATTTGAGCCTCATGTGTGGAATTGCCATACACAGCAGCAGTTCATTTAGACTGCAGTAAGATGTCTGCTGTTCCCATTTAACCCTTTTGCTTCTTCTATTCAGCTCTTTTTATTTGAAGACCAATCACCACACCAAGACACAGAGATGGGCAGGAAAATAAGAGAGAAGGAGGACGCCCAAGCAATCGGAAGTCAAAGGTGCAAAGATCATTACTGTAGCAGTAAAGTTCTCCTTTGCCAGTCATAACCCATTTCTTTCCTGCCATGCTCAATGGGGCAGCTGGCCAGTTCTGCAGCCAGGAGGTGTGTACTAATTTAACCAGCATCAGCAGAAGATTTCCATGCTCAGGCATGGGCCAGCAGTGGGCATCAAAACACCTCTTGGATTCAGTCAAATCTTCAGTATTTGTCTGCTGCCAGAAGAACTTCCTTCTTCAGAAGTGGAAGCGTTGCAGTGACATATCGAAGCTCATGCTTTCACAGTAAATTACCAGTACTGATGTCCTGCATAAGAATGCCTGACTAAAGACCGGCATTCTTGAAATTATAAAACTGAAAATCACTCAGCATTTAATACATGAGAGTGATGAATAAAGACTGGAATGGGAACAGGTTTCTTGTACTGGGGACATGATGGTCCAGTATTGCTGGAGATGCTGTACAGTGAATGAGGCTGTACAAACTGTGCAGTCTGTGGCAGCAGCTACAAAGAGGTGATCTGAAACTTGCTCCTGCTGCCTTTAGTTCCACCTGATACCTCAGCAACTACTGCAAGCATAGCACTTGTCAGCTAGGGTTTGGTGAGGTCTACAAACGTAATATCCCTGGCTGCAGAGTCGTTATTGTCTACCAGTTGCATATTTATGTGCTGTAGAATAGCAGTAAGATATTCACAGGACCAAGCTACACTTATTGTCCATCTGGCAAGGAACGTGCAATGCAAAGGTGCCTAAGCATATACTAAGAAAGAGGCTGTTATATTTAATTGTTTCTGTGAAGAAAACTGCATGAGAAACACTGCGTGTGCACTAAAAAGCTACGTTATAAAAAAGCAGTTAAATCACGGACAGACTTCACAGCTATAAAACCCAATCACATTATTAAAACACATAATCACCAAGATCAAGTCAGAAAAATGAGAAAACTCAGACAAGTGTGCTAGACCATCGCATTTTTGATGCTCCTGTTTGTCTTCACTGTCAAAGATGACTTTCCCTCACGTTTCTCTCCTGCGCTAATGCCTCAACACCACTGTCCTCCTCATCAGATTTGTCTCCCATTCAAACCTCTTCCCAATGCTGGTCCCATGGGGAGGGCCGGGAAATTGCCTTCTCCTGTGAACTTAGCATGCTGCAAAACACAACCAAGAGGAGAGGCAGCCCATGGAAGCGCTCCTTGTCCCTGTGTTCCTTCTGCCAGTGCTGACACAGGCACTGAGAGGGGGGAATCTACCACAACCCACTGTGAGAAAGTGATTGATCAGGCAATGTCAGGGGAGGAAGACAGGACAGAACAGGGCTCTCTTGTGTGCTGTGCTGGCTGGGTAACCCACCACCCTGTGCAAAAGGGAAGGCAGGGAGAAGAGGAAGGTAGGGTGAGCGTCAGTCTCTCAGGCAGGCAGCTTGGAGGGAACTGTAAATCTTCAGGAGGTGCTCAACATTTTGTGGGATTAGTAGGCTGTGATAAGTAGCCACAACACCACAAGCAACAGTCTTGTCAGTAACTGTAAATTCTGGCTTTCTGATGCCCGTGTTAGAAGTGCTAATTATTTTGCTTGGGGAATCTGTCAAGAAAAATTGATGGGGAAGTTTTGCTTACTTTTAAAAAAGATTTCATTCTTGGTTTAGAAATTCTCTCTGGTTTAGAAATTCTTTCTCCCCTCTCCTCCCATTTTAATATCCTTTGGTATCAACACCAGTTGAAATTTTTTTTTGTTTCTTGAGGGGATTCAAAGGACAATTTTCCCAGTGTTTGGCTATTGATAATCACAGCATCACATAAAGCTAGAGACATACATAAAACATTACAAATGTTTATGTACACTAGGCAGATTGAGCAGTATGTACCTTGTGCCAGTATATATCTGGTATGATTGATACCATACATCTTCTAACTCCTCTGGACATACATGAACATGTAGCAAAACTGTATTCATAATAACAAAGGTCAAGCTTATTGACACATTTACTCCAAAGAAACTATTTTCTTTCATTGATAAATGAGTGGAAAATTACATTGAGTTTGCATTCAACATCTATTTCATTCTAAAATGAATAGCTTAACTTTAGGGACTACAAGGCACAAAAAAAAAGAGCAAGGGAAAGGTGACCATAAATACATGCTTAAATGCTTTGCTGTAGGGCATAGAGGCTTGCAAGGTCAAAGCTCTCTGCTGTATTGTTCCATTTTAGTGCACAATTTAATCCCAGGCCATTTAAATGGAAACTATACTTCCTTATTAGTACACTAGATATGCTTAGGCAGAAATATGGTTACAATTTCATAACCTAGAAACAGAGTTGAACTTCTAACATTTATGTAAGATTGTAGAATAAATATCCCATAGCAGGGAGCCTAAGCAAAATACTCAATGCCTTCCTGCATAGCCTGTGGTACAGAGTACCAGCAGTTTCACAGCTGCCATTTTAGAGACAGCTTCCTCTAGCCTAATTAGCATTTATGGATCTTCAAGCAGCAATTAAAAAAAAAAATAAACACTGCCTGGGTTTTATTGGTTTATAAATAATTCCAAGGCATGCTTTATTATTGTTTGTGGAACACCAGAGTGAAAAATATGTACAGTTCAAATGCAAATATTGATCTAATTTCTTGCATTGTAGGATAATTAAGCTACAGAGAATATTTAAATAGATAAATAAGGAATCAGAGCATTCCTTTGGTGAGAAAAGACATGTTTATGCTAATGCTGTTCCCACTTTATAATAGTTGTTCCTAGGAATGCAGTCTGCTTTCATATTTTAGCAATAAATATTAAAGAAATTGTGTTTTACAGCTGAAAAGGGGCTACTGTCACATAATGGGAACCAAGTTACTGCAGGCATAAGGGAATATTCCACACATAAAATGTAACCAGGACAGTTAGCCATATAAATTACAATAAAAAGGAAACTTTTTTACCTTTCTTACAGTGATGATGCCAACTTGGTAATTAGGATCAGTGTTAATATCAAAGACATCCAGTCCATCTCCATCCACAAGGCTGTATTTCATCTCTGCATTAATGCCTTCGTCCAGGTCTTTAGCAACCACACGGCCCACAGTGGAGCTGATGGGAGCAGACTCCAGCACACTCATCTGGTAATGCTCTGGCACAAGCAGCACAGAGGGAGAGAGGAGAAAAACAGGCTGTGAGGAGGAACCAAAAAAACTGCAAAGCAATGCAAAGAGTGGATCGGGGGGCCACAACACTGCATGGCCTGCGGAGAGTCTATAGTACCTGTCCCAAAGCTGTGACAGCCGTGGGATTTCCTTTAAAAAGCCACAGCCCAGCTAAATTTCCTGGGGAAGTTTTATTTAGGTGTTTGTTATAGCAACAGGTTTGTTAAATGTTTTTTTTTTTTTAAACAGCAATACACCTGAAGATAGGAACTTCAACTAGAAAAATGGGGCAATTAACAGCAGTGCTGTTGCAGCCATGATATAAAGCAGGATACGGAACAGATTTAACAGGACAGGCATCTTTTTATTAGATCAGTTTGTACAGCAGGAATAAACAAGTTTTGAGTGCCACAAAGCCTTTCTCAAGTCCCTACAAACTTCTTTTCAGCCATGAAGAAAGCTCAGGAGCTTGACTGTTTCTTTCAAATTTACCAGTTACTCTATTAAAATCTATTGTCTCTCCCTACAAATACTGTCTTGAGCACATTTGTTGCATTGCTAATTTGCTTAGCAGCAAGACTGGGGATAGAACAACCTGCTATATTAAAAGTACATTTTGAAAATATGCATGTTGTACCTAAAATACTTCTCTGGCATCATGCTTTACCTTCAAACCTTCCTTGCTGCACCCCCTCTGTTGACTGCACCAACTATTAAGCTTTAGAAGGCAGAATAACACCAAGGATGTGGTTTGATGAATTGTAATGCTAGTTAATCAAGAGTTTGATATCAGTTACTATTGATGCCACTTTCAAAACACAGTTGGCAATGGTGTGCTCAACAAGTTGCTCTAACAAAAGAAGAAAAGTGGAAGTTGAGACTTTTTGCTGATCTTAGTGAAACACTTTGATTTAGCAGTGCAACATGCAGAAACAGATGGAGAAGAAGAATACCAACAAAAAGAACTGCATTACTCAGCTAAATGAGAAAAATGTCAAAACCAAAATGGTCTGAGATTGATTTACACCACTAAAAGAATCAGTTTTCTTTAAAAATCCCAAATTACATCCCTTGAAAGATTTAGTCCAATCAAAACTGAAAAGCTTCTTTAGAATTTTAAACGGCAATATAGAATTATGTAAATAAATGTGATAAAAAATCTTATAAACAAAGAGCAAAATATTGCAAATCTTGTTTTGAAGTTCACTTTTGTAAATAGAAAGTAGTATTTCTCATAAGAGTGGGGTTGCCTATTTTTGCATCCATTAATTATGGCTGTTACATATCTTAGGGCTTAACTGTATACTGCCAAGGTTTAGATGAACCTTTCCCGGAGAACAGCCTGTATGACAACCCACTCCACACTGGCAGCACAGCTCCCAGATGCTCCCCTGCTGTGGCCTGGCTGGAGCGTTGAATGAATTATCTTTCAACTTCCAGCACCACCACATGTCCCTGATTTGAGAGACATCCTCTGGAGACAGGATGAAAAGACAATCAGAGCAGCAATTAGTAGCCAAAGGCAATGGCCACGAGCAATCTAAACACAAAAGTTCTCCTTCCTGCCCTGTAAATTAATTTCCCATCCTTTAAAAAAAGTGTTGTTTTTTTGGACGATAATTTTGGAGGTCAGAAACTTTTTCTGAAAGGCAAGGTGTTGAATAATTCCATTTGACATTTTTCTGAAGGAGAGTTCCGTATAGAATCTGAAATTCTGCCCATCTCTAGTTGTCACTATCCCCAGTTTGAAAATGGCTGTCATGAGAGCAAACAGCAGACATAAAACCCAGCCACCCCTTTTTGCCTGCTGTGGCACCACGGGTACTCACTCTGTGGAAATCTGGGTGGGTTGTCATTGACATCAGAGAGAGTGATGTTGACTGTGGTTGTTCCAGCTAATCCTCCCAGCTGTCCACCCATATCCTTGGCCTGGATAATAACTTCGTAATATTCTTTTGCTTCTCGGTCCATGTTCATTAGAGCTGTTCTAATTAAGCCTAAGATCGAGGGTGGAAAGGCGTTGGGGGAACAAAAGAAAATGGCAGTTAGAGAATACACAGAGGGTAGAGGGCTCTTGCTCCTGTGTCCTATTCCCTGTGTCAAGAATGAGACCAGGCTCTGCACTGAGTCCCACCTTTCCTGGCAGAGTAAAACTCACCCAAGTGGAATCTAAGTTAACAGAAGGTGTGAATTTTAAAGAAGCCAGTTAAAATGCACCAGCTCTGGGACAGGCTGCCCGTTCAAAATTAAAATGCTGCCTTCCAAGGAAAAGCTTTTCGGGAACAGTGTGCTACGTCGAATTAAAGGCCTTGCTCAGGATGACAGTCTCTGCACAAAAGCTGGAAGTGATGTGGTTTGCTGAAAGATCCTTCAGGACAAGTTTTCCAGAGCGTTCCTAAGCACGCAGTCCTAGACACCACCTGGCATGAGCCCGGGGGCTTTGCTCGTCTCCTTCGGGTCCCAGGCTGGGGCTGCGAGTGCACAATGCGGGGAGACGCCGCTGCGCCCGCTCCGGAGGGGCCACCCCGCTCCCCGATAGCGCAGGGCGTCCCTTCCCTTCGGGGTAACACTACTGCGAGAGGACATGAGGTGGCAGCAACACTTCTCTTATGGAGGCTGCGAGCGCCGGCCCGGGCAGCGCCGCCGGCGCCGCGGGGCGCTCCCGCTGACCCCGCACAGCTCGGCGTCCCCCGGCTGTCTGTCCTCCAGCCCTCCAGCCACACCCAGCCCGCACGCCTCCAGCACCTACAGGGTACTCCATGGAGCAGCCGGCAGTGCAGCCCGGGGATGCGCTGCCATGGGATAATCCCTTGCTAGCGACACGTTTGGGATGCCCTTCGGGGTGGGGGCAAGTGTGTCAGCCCCAGGCACCATCCCAGTCGCACGGTTCAACACGCAGCACTTGTACATCAGGACACTGTTAACTTGACTGATCTGCATTTAGTCTCTATTTTTAGCAGAAAGACAATGTATGGGTTTAATAAAAAAGCAGTAAAAAGATATTGCGTTGGCAATTATCGCTGTGTGTGACGGGAAGAAATAGTGACCGGTACGGAACAGCTCGCAGTGCGCTACTTTAATCTTCCTGCGTGCAGTCCTTCAGAGTCCCATCCTGCAAAGCTGAGTGCCTCCTGTGAAGTGCTGTAGTTCCTCAGCTCCCACGGATATATAAGGAAGAAATGAAAACACTTAGCATTTTGGGAAGTGTTCTCTCCATATATGAACACTTTGTAGGGAATTTCCCCTCTTGGCTTGACCTAAAAAAAGACATCAGTACCTAAACCCCGGGCTCTGCCATGCCTATCTTTGGGGCCTCCGGTCCCTAGAGGAGGGCTAGTCCAGGACACCAAGACTCAGAACCAGATCAGGTACCCAGAGGTGCAGCAATGCAGAGCAGGGAACATTTGATGCTGCAGCACACAGTCAGTCAGCAAAGAAATGCTAAGGATGGTGGTGAGCATAAAACCCATCCTTAGGGCAACAGGAAAGGCTATCGGAAAGGTTGAGATCCTCAGGTCTTCCAAAGAAATGTACTGGAACCATTTCTTTCACTAAAGTGAGTGAGGTTTGTGCTCTTAAGAAAACAGTAAAGAGCAGAGGTGATGTCCTTTCTTTTCTGTAACAGCCAGATGGTATCTCAGGAAGTGGGAGAGTTCTTTTATCTTCTAGGGGAATATAAATGGTCAGGCTGTGAAAGTATTCTGGAAAAAGGGAGGAGGAGGCTCTCAACTTTCCTTTGAAGTTGTGCTTTCACATAGACACTTGTTCAGCACCTGTGAGGACAGTGAAGGAATAGGAATAGGAGCACACCTCTGGAACCAAGAGGCTGTGTTGGGAGGTAAATGGTAAGGACTCCAAATGCTACTAGAGGATGACTGTACTGAAATGAGTTGTCCACTATTGGGTGTTTTAATCACTATCTATCAATACAAAGGAGCTGTTGGTCACTTATGCTCTAGCTTTATTTTAGAAGAATGTCAGAGCTCTAATTGCATTTTGTGAGCTACCAAATCCCACAGGTGAGTTTGCACAGGGGAAGCTGATTACAGTCCTGTGCTTGTCATAGGGAAATGGCTTCTGGCTCACAACAGTGCTCACTCTAAATGGGAGTCCAGCTGCTGACTGAGGCACCTAAAGGCTGAGGCAACTCTAAGCCTGTCCAGAGATGCAGGTCTAAGTGACTGGGAAGTTAATCAGAGGAGAAAAAGACCTTTTCTGGGTTAAATACTGATAAAGTACATGATTTTGGACTTAAGGGCCTATCTTCTGTGTAAGCTGTATTCTGGTGGTTAAATCTGTTCTGGATCTGACCCTGAATATTGATCCTTTGCTCTCTTAGAAATAATTTGCTACTCAGCAAATCTATGATTACGCCCTTATTTGTCTGTGGTTGATACCTGATTACAAAAGGAGCATTAGTAGTTTATTTCTATTGTAAATATAAACAAAACCGAGAAAATAACATGCCACGTACAAGTTTGTCTTTGGCTAGAGCACCTACCCCGTAAACTGCTAAGTTTGGAAGAAGTTTATTCAGTGTTTTTCCTATGTTGTCCCCTAGGGCTCTGCAGTGACTATCGTCTCATGAGTTTCCGACCTCAGCACCACAGATGCCCTTTAGAAACTGTCAGAATCTGTCAGATTCCACTTTTGAATATAAACCTTGGATGTATAGAGAAAAGAGGGAGAGAAAGCAAGCGAAACAGAGAGGGTGTCCTATAGATAAAGGTAAGGTTATTAACAAGAGTACCCTTAGGTAAAACTACTCCAGATAACTGCATCCTTTGGCTTGCACTTTCCAGTCCTGGCTGGTTCATAGTTTTTTTTTTTTTTTCCCCTAAGCCTTGTTATCAACTAGATCTGTTGAAGACATTTTTCAGTGATAGAAGCCAGCAAGAGTATTTACAGCACCAAACCCATCCAGATCCTGAGTTGCAGAATATGGTCATTCAGAGGAATATATCACTGGAAAAAGCACATTCCTCTTCTGGAGCTCACTGCCACAGCATTACTTTACCCCCCCCACAGTGCTGCTCTGTCTTGGCTCCAAGCCACGAAACCACATTTCTCTGACCACAGCTATGATGCACTGCCCTTTTTTTCTGCTTGCAACTTTTTCTTTTGGTTTTCACCCGGACTCATTCCCTGATGAAATAACATACCTGTCCGAGAGTCCACAGAGAAATATGGCTGTCCTTGGAGAATACTGTACACGACTCTCGCGCTGTTCCCATAGGTTGGGTCATCAGCATCTGTCGCTGTCACCTGGATAACGGAGGTGCCTGACAAAAAAACCATCAAGGTAAGACCTTGTGGGATAAAGAGCTAGCAGGAAAAGTACACAGTTCAAAGTAAATTGAAATGCCTAACAAGAGCTTTCCCACACCGATCTTTTTCACTTGATGCTCATAGTGCTTGTAGTTATTGTTCATACTTGTAGCTCATTAGCACTAAAGGAATTAATAGGTATTAATTCATCATGCTTCTATAAGAAGATATAAAAGAGCAAGTACTCTATGGACCACAGTTACAGAATTGCTGAACTAACAGTACTTTGTTATTGTTGACAGAGAGATGATAATTATATACTGCTTGGTTCTTTTCCCCTTGTCTTGATTTTAAATGTTATTAGGAGGCAGCTCAAAGAAGTTCCATAGCTCTGCTGACATAAATCATGAACTGTTGTAGCAGGCCCACAGATGCTGTAAGTTGACTGAGGGATGGAAATTGTGCACAAACAGTGAGCATGAAGGGATGCATCTCTGAGATAATCTTCTGTGGGACTGCAGTTTACGTTGCATGGCCTAGAGATTATACACTACTGAAGTGCCTTTGCAACCCACACAGAGGCATATATATTTCTTTTTTTCAATTGGTTTTCAAGGTCTGCTTCCTCTGAAGCTAGTAATGGCTTGCAGGTGATGTAATTTATCAAGAACAAGGAGCAGGTGAGGCACAACTGAAGTATGTGTGGGTTTTGACTCCTTAAAATGTCAGACAATGCCTTTATGAATGTATCTAGCCTTCTACATAATGTTTTGTGTTACAAACAAATCTGATGTTACTAGATAAGCACTTGAAGATAAATCTGAATTCAAGCTAGCCATTACCATTAAGAAATATTATTGCAGACTGGAACTTCTGCATTTGATGCCTCTCTCTACCTTTATGTCAACATAATATTGAAGAATGAGAAGTTGAAGCATACCTGTAACTTCAGGACATGAAATTTATACGGTATTATTATCTCTGCAGTGATGTCACAGAGCCAAAAAGCAATAAGCAAACAAAGACAACTCAAAAAGAAAGAAAAAAAGTCTAGAAAAACAATATTTTGTTATTTGAATTCTTATATGGAAATGATTTCTCCTGACTTGAGTCAGGATAGGAAGACAGGAAGGCTGCTGTTTGTCTTCTGCATTGCAATAACAGGAGTGTCTTCAACATGATCCCATTTTGTAAAAGAGGAGGGCAAACTCAGGATTCACTGAACTTTGTTAAGTGCAGGCTTACATGAATTAGAAGGAGCTAATGACTGTTTTCATGTCTCCATGTTTTCAAGGGCTCCTGGACAGTAGCTGAGCTCTCAGTATGAACTTGATTAGGTTGCTACAACTGTGTTATTTTTGCTATAGTGATGGCTGTGTAATGGACATTGTTATTTCTACCATCTGATGTCAGAGGAGAAGAGGCACTATGTTACTACAAATTGTCTAAAAGTGGCATGTTTGAATCACACCTTTTTCAGCCCTCAGGCCTCCCTTGGCATGTTTTCTTTCAGAGGAGCTGATGCTGATGTAAATAAAGCCTGTTATCTCTTTTCTACAGCAAGCAGGCACCCCAGGATAAGCTCCTCTGTCCTGCAGCTCCTGCGCAAGGGGCAGAAGCTGAGATCAAGGAGTCAGGGAATTTGTGTTTTGGTGACCATCTCCAATTTGCTTATAAGGGAAAGAGACTCCACAAAATCCATCTTACCCACAGGTGACATTTCTGGAACAGAGGCTACGTAAGGTCCATCCAAGAACTTGGGTTCATTGTCGTTGATGTCTTGGATTTTGATGATGAACTCTGACTCTGGTTCCATCGGCCGGCCCGTTCTCCTGTCCAGAGCCTGCGCTCTGAGGGTGTACTGTGACCTTTCTTCCCGGTCCAGCCGCTGAATGGCATGGATGTCCCCTGTCGTATCATCAATTGTGAACACAATGCCAGCTCCCTCTCCTGAGAGGATGTATTTGATGGAACCATCTCCCCTGTCCATGTCAGAGTGGAGCTGTGGAAAGGAGCAGGGTTCAATTAGACCATGAGCTGGGTAAGCAGCTGCTGAGAAGCACTGAGCACATGATCATCCCGAGCATTCTGGTCTCACTGTCAGGACTCACAAGCTGGTTCTACTGAACGCTTTGCTGAAAGAGGCAAATAGTAAAGTCTGTATCGCATAGTTGCAATTAAAAGCCCTCTCCTGTCTTCCTGTTTCTGCACCCACAGCTGTGCCAAAAGAAAAGGCAGAGGCACCCAAACAGGAACAGGGTCTGTGCCTTTTTGGAATCTCACTCAACACATTTTGCCTTGGTACAATGGCTACTGAGAAGATTTGGGATTAAGTGGGGTCAGCAAAGCTGCAGACTGTGATTCCTCAGGTGGCTTAAGAGGAGTCAAATACTACAGGGGTAGCATAATGTTGGGGCAAATAAGGCAAATCTGTTTGGGATCAAGGGGAAAGCAGAATGGGAGACCTACTCAGTAAGTGTTATGATTCAGAAATATTTTAATATTTTTCCATTAAATTTTAGTAATAAAATTAGTCTGGATCCTAACATCTTCAGGAAGAATACTGTCAAACAATAGGTAAGGTAAGCAGCAAGAAACAGTTGCTTATGCCCATGGCAGGCTATAGAAATGAGAACCATCCCAGATTTTCTAGGAAATTAGCAAATGGATTTATTGCATGATTGCTAATTAGTTCTGAGCAGCAACAGATAACTGTGAATGCAACAGAAAAGAGCAAGAGTAAACGCAGTACTAATTATAATCTAAAAAAGGGAAACAAATCATTCTGGGGACTACATTCTGTTAAACACCTGGTTCTGATGAAATACTGGAATGAGTATCAAAAGCAATCAAATTGCTTAATTTCACTCATACTATGAAAATCTACAATGCTATGCTCATACTTCCATGTTTTTGAGGAACAGAGCATAAAGATCAATGCCTAGTGGCAGTAATCATTCAGGACCAAAAGACAGGAAGGCAATAGACTCGAGGTGCAAAAATCAAAATGGTTCTGATATGAATACTGTTTTCCAGTGTGATTATCATTGTGGGAGATAAATAAAGGATAAATAATAATTTAAGAAAAAAGCAGTGAAAGTGGGCTGGGTTCAATTAAGCACATTTTAAAATGCATATATGGGCAAATAATCTCAGAAATATGGTCAGAATTAGGTGTATGTTTAATGCTTTGATAAGCTTAAAGGACAGATGGGAGTAATCTTGGAGGATGGGGCCAGGCATAGGTAAATATTTGTCCTGGAGAGAAAAATCTTAGAATAATAAACTGAATATATGAACACAGGATTTGAAAAAAGAATCTGAACAGAAATGGTAATTTGTGTCAAAAAAGCCGAAGTCAAACAATTGATTACAGACTATTCTCTCAAGACAGAAAGAAGAAATCTCATCTCTGAGCTGTTTAAAAACATAAAGAACATATACAATAACTTATTACATAGGAGAAAGTTTAATAGGAATGTGGGCAAAATGGCTTATCTGACCTAAGCATTTCTAGTGCCAGTGAAGCAGCTCCTCAGCTGTTTTAGGGGACACGATCCTGTTGACTGGGGAGCAGAAAGAGCTTTACCCCCAGCGAAGGGTCTGGTTGGGAGATACTCATTCTCTGAAGGCTGTCTCACATGGGTCACGCAACCTATGCAAAACTTGGAGCCACTCCCTGATTTTAGGGCAAGAGTGCTTTCAGCTGAGGTGGGATCCATGGTTTTCCATGGCATGTCCCAGCCTGCAGACAGGTCTGCATGGAGGTGGCCCATGGACTCCAAGTGGCTGCAGGGACCGAGAGCGTTAAGGGCAGCAGCACTGCAATGTGGCTGCAGGAGCTGAAGGTGCAGGTTGTGACAATGGCTGTGTCAGGCCACTGGTATTTCACCTCCTCCTCCTCTGCCTCCATCCCTGCAGTGGCTACTGCATCTGTGAAACATCAATATTTTGGAGAAAAGCTAGCAGCTCTCAGGCGATGTATTAACTGAATGGCGGAAGAACAAGCCCAGAAAAATTTGGCAGTGGTAAACAGTTAAATTTAGATGGCTGCCATGTGTATTAATTCACATGCAGGCACCAGGACTGCAAACTGGTGTATCTTCAGGAAACACCATCTTGTGATTAATTTGAAAAAAGACAGTGGTTGTCATTACTTACCCTAAACACCCATAACTCAGAGATTATCACTGTAGGAGCTAGTAAACAGGATACTTCCAGAAGGAGGACACTATTATAGCTTTTCAAATTGATTCAGAACCACTAAGCTACATCTTGGGCATTTGTTTTAGTGCATTTAGTGCACCAGTGAAAGAATGCAGCTGCTGAGACAGATACAGATGTTAGACCTGATTGGGGAATTAGAGCTAGGTCTGATGGAAGAAAATGTGTTTTGGAACACCAACAAGTCTTCATTACACAAGGAAAAGGAAAAAAAAAGAGAAAGAGGAGAGCAAAGTCAAATTCAAAGTCAAAAGGCAAAAATGAAACAGAAAAGAAAGAGAAAAATAAAAAAGAAATTAAAAACAAGGAAAAAAGAAAATGGGAAAAGAAAAAGGGAAAAAGAACAGGAAAAGAAGATAAAGAAGAAGATGGAGAAAAAGAAGAAGGAAAAGAGAGAGAAGAAAAGAAGCATTTTTTGAAATAGCAGTAGGTGTTCAGGAATTTTCAGAATACTTAGAAGCAAATAATGAATCAAACTCAGGAGTTAAATTACACCTCCTGTCCAAAGCCCTATCTGGAATAAAAGCAGTTGTGAAGGGAGCAAACAAAGAACGAACATGGCATGCTATTAAGAATTTGGGAGTACAAGAGGATCTCTGTCTAACTGTGATTTGTTAGAAACTTTGGGTCTCAACCAAGGCTAGGCAGTAAGAAATGCTAGCAGCACTTTTGCAGCTTCTTGTATAACCTGCTCTTTCTAGACAAAGCAAAAAGGAGTATAAAAGACATAACACTGCCAGACTGCAATAAATCTGAAAGAATTTGGTGTCTGAAGGGACTGAAGTTCACACCAAACCTAATATTGGGATGCTGTAGTTTGGAGTGTAAAAGTCACAGTGTTGGAAAGGTGATCTAGTTTTAAGTTGGCTCTGTTTTATGGGTGGTGCAATAAATTATGCTGCCATGTGGCTGATACAGAGTAGGAGGAATTAATTTGTACTTTCTCCTCCATATTAAGGAATGGGTTATTGGAAGAATAAAGCTGATAACTCCTCAGAAATTTTTAACTGTGTCAACCTGCTTTGCTTCTTTTGATGAGAATAGTACAAAAAATAAGGATGTTACATTTGCATTGGAATGAGACATTTCCTAGCAAAGGGCATGTGGAAGGGAGTAGTGCTGCAGTAAGCAGCTCAGGAGAGAACCCCCACAACTCTGCTAACCAGCCTGTGACTCCATCCTTGATGTGCTGCTCCTTTCTCTGCTTCCAGGGAGGCAGCACCTGCAGGGGATTTTTGTAAGGATGCATGAGTGAGCATGGTTGATGTACATTGATAGTCTGTGGAGAGGTTGCATTTTATTCATTTATTCAGCTGCTGTGATTCAAATGCTTCTTTGAAACAGGCTTAGGGAGTCTCCAACATGGCAAAATGGTGAAGTGTGTCCCCAGTTCAATTACTGACACAGTGTAGGCTCCTCATTGAATGTGGAAAATACCTGCTGTAGCAAATGAAGGGGCTTTGGTTTCCCTGGTTCATCCTTTTAGCCAATAATGGCCACCTCTAGGAAAACTGGAGCTTTGTATTTATCTGTGACAGGACCAGGAACCCTCTGAAGCTGAACTACTTTAAATCACTATCATGAGCACTGGAGAAAAGCAAAAATTGTACTGACTTCACATCAGGAAGTTTCTTTCATTTCCCTGTCCAGAACATATTTTGCACCTTGCCTTAACAGTTGTCTAGGAAAGTTCACAGAATCAAAGCAGCCTTGAAAATAATATTAGGCAAGCCTGGACCTGTGGTTCAAGTCAAGGTGCTGTTTTGGTTGCTCCAGTCATACAGAACCAGCCAGAACCAGCTGTACAATCGGCTCTGTGCTGTGCATTCTTTCCTTCTGACAGAGGCTTGGAGAGAGCAGACGGATAAAAACAAGGCCTGGCTATGAGGATGTTTCAGGATGTTGTGGGTGGTGTCAGTTAGAAGAGGCCATGCCTGGCCTGGTATGAGACCCAGGGCTTTTTTGGAGGGCTGGTGTGAGCAGCCAGCAGCAGACTGAAAGCCCTGTTGCACCTCTGCCCCACTCTGTGGAAGCCTTTACAGAGCTATTTTTGAGTCAGCCTGGGGTGACTCGGGATGAAAAATTTCTGGCCTGCCAGAACAATTAATTCACCTCACAGTCTATTCCCTGCTGACCCCTTTCCTAAGGATCCCTGACTCAGGCAGCACAAATGCAGGCGGGCGATGAATTGCGGGAGGCTGCTGCCTCTTCGGAGCGCCTGTGCCTCTGGCTGGGTGAGGCGAGGGGAAGCCTTTGCCTCTCAGAGCCCCACAGCGCCCATCCCACGGCTCGGCTGGCTGCTCCGCACCCGGATCCCGGGTGGGAGACGATGGAACGTGTGAGCCCCAGAGGCCCCTTTTGGCAGCAGAGTTCCCTGGTGCCGGGACTACACGGAGCACTGCCGAGTTAGGAGCCTTCCGAGGGATCCAGCCATGTCAGCTCAGCAGTGCCTGGCACTAATTGGCCCCGTGTCCTGGGTTGGCTATATGATGCCTGTATCCCCAGTTGTTGGCTCTGTTTAAGCTGGATAATAAGTGTTGCACCTTTAAGATTTGTTCCGAGAGCGAAGCGGGGAGAGAAGAAGCGCAGAGTTTATTATCAGAAACTCCACTCGCTCCCCCGCATTCCTGCTGCTAGACTGTGTTGTCTGCAGACAGACAGACGGCAGGACAGAGCTCTCCTTTGCTTTTAGTTAGTTTTTAGCTAGCTGAGGCAGAGAAGTTCCCTGGACTGTGGGTTTTCTTTCTCTCTGGACCTGTTTAACCCTGCTCTGGACTGAACACCCAGCAGAGCAGCAACAGCTCGCACCTGTGGCCGCCGGGCCGGGCCTGGGCCGCGGCGTTTCCAGCGCCAGAGAGACTGGTAAGAGACTGAGTGAGCCAAGCCACAGCCCACAGAGAGACTTCGTGAGCTTGTCATCTCTTTTAGAGCGGCAAGAGGTTTTATGGTTTCATATTGTTTATTATTTCTTTGTTTTGTGCTAGTGAATGCTTTGCCTGTTAAATAAATAGTTTTTTCCACTTTTCTCCCAAGGGATTTTTTTTCCCGAGCCAGTGACTTGGAGGGGCCATTTTAGATTGGCTTCTCCCAAAGTAAACCCTCCTGAGGTTTCTTCTTAATTTTTGGCTCTGAACCAGAGCCAATACACCCCGCTGACCGTGGGCGCTAATTAGCCCTTGTGCACCCGGGTGCGAGCACAGCCGGTGCCCAGGCAGCCTTGGAGAAGCTCCCTGACGGCAGCTTAGGCTTCAGAGTGGTGGGCACAGGCCATGAGGAGCCGTCTTGGTGCCCTTCCCTTGGGCAAAGCTGAGCCGTGGCAAGCTCAGGAGTGCTGCTGACTGCGCCAAGTGTGTGTGCTCCTAACGACAACGTCAGGTCTAAAAGATGAGCTGGTTTCTCCCCATACTTGTTTTACCTAAGATTGGGCTCACAAGTGGAAGCCTGAGGTCGTTTCAGGTGTAACTGAGAATGTGAAATAATAAGTCTGGCCCTTATTCCGAAGCTGGGAATTGCCTGAAAACAAATATTAATTTCTTTAATCAATAGAGATATCAAGACCTGAAAAGCTAGGTGCACAGATGAATGAAGACTAATGAGGTCTCATCTGGAGGCAATCACTAGTAATGCCATTGCTGTGGGAGGAAGGAGAGCACATCTTGCTGTCAGTCATGCAGGGATAAATCAGGAGGAGGTCTTCTGAAGCCCGTAGATTCATTTTGATTTATATTGGTGTGACTGAGAGCACAGTTTAGCTCTATGGGGCTGTAGAATGATAAATATCAGTCTAAACTGGGCCTCTGGATATGTGATATTTTTTTTTTCCTGCAGATGGATAACTTGGAAGGAAAATCGGAGCCTATATAGTATAAAAAATAAGCAATGAAATGTGAAGGAATTATTTTCTGACACCCTTCCTAAGTTATTTTTCATATATACCTATGTGCAGTCTCCACTTCTAATTGCTGTATCTGATATTCTAGGCATGTAAAATCTTGATTTTACTGTTCAAACACTTAAGCACATTAACTCTCTCCACATTTTTGTCCAGATTTGTCACCTTGGTGTAGAATAGAAGCAAACTTGATGCTGGCCATAAAACTTTGAATAACAGGGTCAATACAGGGTCAGCAATTCAGGGTCTTTAAAAACAAAAAAGGAGGATGGTTATAGTGAGACATTGTGACAACAGATGTCACTGGTCTGATTTCCATCAGCTTCTTCTTCAAGGAGACACAGAAAAGTAAATGCAAAATATGACCAAGTATATGTATAGGATGAGCTCAAGAATACATTTTACACTTATCTGTACTGTTGGGTAGGTTCTTGGGGTATAAGGGATCCAAAAATAGGACCCTTCATAGTTGGATTTAATGAGTTGTCCATCTACCCTTCTAGATCTGGAGCAACTTCTCTGTAGTCCACAAAATTAACCTGCAGTCGAGATGTGGTAAGCCAGAAGATACTCTGACCCTGAAGATTTGCAGAAAAAAACCCCTGAAACGTCAGTTTTCAAGAGAAACTGGCTATTTAATTTGATTTTGAGTTGCAGCTTCTAGCTGACTTGATCATGGACAGAAGCATGATCACAAACTCTTCCTTTCTTTCCTAATCTTTATATGTCAATATAACCTTGCTTTGCCTTGACATTGTAGGAGTCTCTGGAAAGATTGCTGCAGATTTTCTAACACTGCCTCAAATTGCAGATGATGATTGATGCAACAGATGTCTTTGAAATAGGCAAATATATTGACAGCCCCTTGAAACAGAAATTCTTCCCAAACAAAGGTGACGTGGGGCAAAAGCTCTTGGGAGCAGAAGTGAAATTAATGTCGATGAAGTCACTGCCAGAAAGAAGGCAAAGGCGCTTGAGGAAACATCCCGTGTTTCACCACAATCTGGGGATACTCAGATGGATACACCCTTACAGACATCCTCCCACTGTGGGTCTTACCTTCCCAACGTAGAGAGGGTCAGTTCCTGTGTATTCCTCCAGAACAAAAAACTGGTTCCACACCCAGCTCCTCTTCATACGCTGATGCAGCTTGTCTGACAGGTTGTCTTCTTGCCCTTCAGTGAGGGGCCTGGCACTTCCTGACAGCACAGTTGTAGTAAGGTCCATCAGTCCCCAAAAATACAAGGAGACACCAAGTCCAAACAAGTTCTTTGCATTGCTCATTCTACCTGAAGTCCACATCCGTATACTAGGACTGACTTAAAAGTCCAAACACAGTAACTTGGGTCCCTTGAGAATAAAGTGGGTCCTCTGCGTAGTCCTTTGAAATGTCCAGGAGAGATCCTGGTTCTCAGAAATGCAGTATCCTGTAAAGTTAAAGGAAATCCATAAGAGGATGCCTTTTTCCTCAAGGCAAACGAGTTTTCTCAATAGGCAAATATGCTATAAAGTACTTTATTTTCTATATAAAAATGTAAGATCAGGATGTACACCTTTTGAAAAACAGAAATACTATTACCATATAAACTGAAGCCTTAGGTACAAGTCATATCAGGGTTTAGTCAATAAGTATGAGTTCTCAACTTTGCTGATTTAGCTGTGGGGCTGCTTTATGATATTGATTGGCATGAGTTAAGTGCATACTCTTTAGAAATATTTATGACCAGAAGTCCTTAGAGAATATTTAAAACCAGTTCACTCTGGAAAAATTATGATAGCTGGAGAACAATATTTGGCAACCATCTTTCTGTTTGGAAACTAGGCCATTGTCATTACACATGCGTCCATGCACACGTCTACATAAATACAGATACTATTGCTATATTGAAAACCTTGGGTATAATTTCAGGAAGCTCCAAGTTATTTCTGGTATTAATTATTCTCTCAGACTCTCTGTTGCTTGAATTCAGGTTTCACACTGTTGCCTCCTCTATGAGGAACTGATTGTTGCTACAAATGCAACATTTCTAGGATTTGAATGGTCAGTTAATAATTTTGTAACCCACAAAGTGTTCCACAGTGCTGATGGCCACATACTGTATGTCCAAGCAAGTCATGCCAACACATTTTTTTCTTTCACAATCTTTAAAGACCTGTTCAGGCAAAGGAGTAATGACCTCTATCAGAGGACACTTTCTCATCAGTCTAGGGTGTTTTCTTGTCATGAAGTCAGTTTAGTTGGTGACCTCACTCCAGGCTATGGACTATAGCAAACCTTTCCTTCACCATTTTGCTGAACTTAATGATCTAATGAACACACTCTGTCAAAACACTCCATACATCCTCTGTTGGTCCAGTATTTTTGCTGTTCCTTTAAAGAACACTTATTTTTTCATGACAAACAGACTAATTAGGAAAGGCATGTGGACCTCTGAGTCTTAAGCCAGTAGTTCACACGTCCTTTTACTGCTGTTCTACACTTAGGTGTTTAGGCTTAATTAATTGTTTTATCCTGTGGAGATAAATGTAGCAGATGTTTCTCAAATATTTCCAACTGAAATCCTTGAAAGATTTCAAAATAATAAAAAGTATTTTAGACAGTTGCATGACTTTAAAGTAGACTGAGACAATGCAATGCTCTTAACAGAGGAGAGTGTGGTTGCCAATTCCCAAGCATAAAGGCTGGTTCAGCTGGAGAACTGGGTATACTTAGAAATCTATTGAAATTAAAAAAGTAATCCGAAAGTTGGCTGAAATCTGAAAATGGCAGTGTAAGGCTGGAAGTGATGTCCACAGGGGGAGTAGAGACAAAATGACCATCTAGGACTAATTGCTACACAAAATAATGTTTCCAAGTATAAAGTCTAGAAGTATGACCACACAACTGCTAGCATACAGTTGTAAAGTGTAGCAAACTAATGGGTCCTTTACCTTGAAAAAGTTTACAACCTAAGCCTGAATAGATATGACAAAGAAAGTCAAAAGTATAAGAACAGAACACGGTAAAATTCTTCTAAGCAGAGCAATGTCCAGAACTTCTGGTTGTTTATACACTGGCTACATAATTTGTTTGGGTTTATTGTCTGCAAAGCTGAAGAATGGGGATTTACCTAAGCAGTACAAGCCCAGAAGGACCACAATAATCTCAGTGTGTCTGTCACTTTATGAAGAAGTTGGCAGCTGTTTGTGAGAGGCAGGGACGTAGTCACAGTCGCTGCTGGATGCCCACAGCCACAGGAGTCCAAGAATTATGTGTGCAGGGCTTGCCTCTCTTTGTCTTGTGATGCCTTTGCTCCAGACCTCCAATACACCTCTACACTGGGGAAAGAAGGCTGGAGCCCTCTGCTCACAAGTATGCCCACCATGTTCTTGGCATTTTCTAAACATCAAGTTATTCTCAGCAAAGTCAGGGGAACATTATTTACAACCCGTGTTTTGCTAGCGAGTACATGTGGGGAACAGCATCCCACCACCCCCCAATATAATTTGAGGGAATACACCCTGCAACGGGGAAAGAAACTGGGGGCAGGCTATGATCTAGCAACTAAGGTCCTACCTGGAGTTTTTACTTTAAGAAACTCCACCTACTGCACAGACCAGTGTCATTTTTGTTTATGTGGCAAGGAGGTGATACAACATGATGGACCAATTCCTGTGGCAATCGGAATTGTGTTTGTAGGTGAATTCTCAAACCACAAATTCAAAACTAATGGTGCCAGATGTCTCCTGCAATTAAGTTCAGCCATCAAGGATCAGTAGTGCTTAGGAAAGGTGTCGCGACATTGTTAAATGAACTTGCAGAGTTACCAGTATACCTGTAATGAGGCAATAGCAAAAGAAATCTGATCATCAGGATGCTTTTCATCCACATGTGCATTAAATCAGCAAGAAGCAAGGTAGGTAAAAGCAGTGAAAAAAAGGTCAAGAGGAGTGATATAAATGCTTCAGGCTCTCTGTAAGAACAGCTTTTGCCATCTCAATGTGCAGTTCCATGAGGAACCTTTCTTGAAAACAGTGTACAATTCAGGGGTCCCTGGCAGCAATATCCCTAATAACATTTCTTATTCCCAATGCAATCTTATTCTGGGGTATGGCAACTGACAGGAAACTTGCCATTAAGTAATGTAAAGTCTTGTAAAAGGATGTTCCTTCCTTGAGTACCAGTAATTCCCCCGTTTACTGCCAGCCCATGGTGACATGGTCATATATTTTTATAGAAAGGGAAGAAAGCAGTAGCATTGAAATGGAATAGAGTTTTTTTCTTTGTTAATAGCAGAGTTTCTGGTTTCTCATGCCTTTCCAAAACTATGAGCAAGCAGGCTTAAACTCATTGCATTTTGCTCCTCGCCTAAGGGCAAATTGATACTGTTAATAACAATGTTTAGTGCACAATGGTTCCTCTCTGAGACTGAAAGAAAATGACATTTTTTTCTGTCTCAAGTCCTCAGCTGATATTAAAGGGATGAAAAAGACCTCTGTTAACTCCTGGGCTGAGGTGCTGCTGATCTGTCTGGCTCTCCTTTCCCACAGTGTCACCAACCCCAGGTGTGTACTCTTGGCTTCTGCAGCTGCAAGGCCTGCAGGCTGAGGAACACATTTCTCAGCAGCATAAAAAGGCACTCACATACATCTAGGGTTTGAGCTGTGTGGTAGCACAAGTGATGGCTGAGCTACAGTTAAGGCCATGGGTGACTGAGTCTCTCAGAGGACTCATGCAGATGGCTTCTTCACCAGATGAGTGTGATGGATGAGTACAGGGTCACTTCAGCTGTAGACACAACACTTGGTTGGGATAAGAGCCAGATGCTTGGGCTGTATTAGCTTGGTGGGATAGCCAGACTTAGATGGTCTGCAGGGGTTTTTGTTACAGATGGATGGCTCAGGCTTGGAGGCAGATTCTGTTCCTTGCAGGGAATCAGGGGGACCCATCATACAGGAAGGGTTACTTGGCATTACTGAGTGAGGCAGAGCTGAACTTTTAATGTTCCCTTAATGCAAATTGTTTCTTGGAGCCTTTCAAAATGCATTCTTAAGGAAATCTGCAAAGATGGAATTGATGAGCCTCTGCTTGCCATATGAGATATATTACAGAAACACATTTCATGACTCAGCATGGGGATGTGCAAAGAATTTGAAGGCAGTAAAGAGAGGGAAATCTTGTTTTCCTGGCTGAGACACAAAAATTATTGAGCCTGGGAAAACTACATGACCAAAATCTGTGAGATTTCTGCAGAGGGTGCTTTATTTTTCAAGAATAACTTAAATGTTTTGTTTTGTTTCTCACAGTTGTCTACTTCACTGTAAAACATTTAGGTGTAGCTGTGCAGTTTATATCCCTGAACCAAAGTGAACACCTTTCTTGCGCCTGCTTTTGTGATGAATATTTGATTATCAGCTTGGTTGTTTAGGTGACTTTCTCTGTTCCTGCCTTGCAAACATTGCTGAAAATCCTTTTTCTTGTCAATCAGCAGTTACAAATACAACTTTTGGCTTAATAAAGACCCGTGAAGATCTGTTTGATCTTTGTGCTACTTGTGGTCTACACATGGTACAAAGGAACTACCTAATTGGTCTACACAAAAAAGAGTTCACCAATGAAAATATCAATCTCTCTTTTAAGCCATATTGCAAATTAAAGTAGGCATATTCCAAGTGTGAACTACTCTTCATGCTCCAATTCTACAGATATTCCCCCCCACCCCTGCACATGTTTGTTCTGTAATTAAGTTATTCTTAATTGGATAGCTAATTCTGGGAAAAGATGAAAAGGAAAATGAAATAACTGCCAGAACCAACTTCTGGCATTTCTTGCAAGTGACCCATTTATGTTGTTAATTCTGAAGAGAACAACACTTCCAACAAAAGGATAAAAACATTAATAGTTTGGATGACCATATGGGCACCCAGAGAGTTCCACTGGGATTGAAATGTATTGTGCTCAATACATATTTACATAAATGCCAAGGATTTTATAGTCAGAAAGCTCAGACTTGAAAAGCTTTACTGACATGCTTACTGTACTCATCACAATGAGCAAGTGGTCTCCCAGAAAGTCAGTGTACTATTTGCATTCATAAAATTAATTACATGCTTATATCTTTTATGCCTGGTCCTTGCAATGGATTTTGCTGTGCACTCAGCACTCTTGTAGAATGCTACAGGCCTTAGTGGAACCCATGCAGGCACACTGCTTGAGTGGAGGCAATTAATTTGAAGTTTTATATTGAGAAAGTGGGGAAGAGAGGAGACCAGTTTTAAACTCCCTCTTCCATTTTCTCTGTACATGAATACACAAATACATGTATTACTTCTTAAGGAGATATTCTTAGCAGCACATACACTGCACTAGGAATATGCTAAGGAAAATGATTTCTGTGTTTAATGACACATTTAAAGATTTTGCCCCCAGTATTTTGCAAAAGAAACTAAACAAATTGGTGATGACCACAGTAAGAAGCAATTAAATTTTACTAAAAAGAATTCTCTAAATGAGCTATTTACTTTGTTCCTTGAATTTCTCAATTTTGATATTTTAGACCAAGGTGGAGGTAGGAGTACAGTGCAGTTTTTTACCCACCATGAAATGGATTATTCCTTTATGTTTTCACAGATTAGTTCTTAGGGCTCCTGTACCCTCATTTGCTTGCTGCTTTGACATAAGACACCTTTGCAATAAGCCCACAGGAGCACCAGTCAGTAAGCAGCTGTAGGCTGTATCCTTCCACCAGACGCACCACCACAATGGGTGTTAAAACCACCCGCCAGGGATGGAGGCTCTGCTGATCCAGGAACTAAAATTTCTTGAGTAATGAATACCCTACTTGTCTCCTTTTCAGCCCTAGTGAGGTTATATCTTGGAGTGCTGTTTCCAGTTCTGGGTTTCTGAGTACAAGAGAGCCATGGAGCTCCTGGAGCAGGTCCAGCGTAGGGCAATCAAGATGATCAAGGAACAGTAGCATCTCTCTTACAAGGAAAGGCTGAGGGAGCTGGGACTGCTCAGTCTCAAGAAGGACTGAGAGGGGACCTCATCAATGTCTGTAAGTATCTGAAGGGAGAGTGTCAAGAGAATGGATCCAGGCTCTGCTCAGTGGTGCTGTGCAACAGGACAGGAGGCAACGAGCAGCAACTGATGCACAGGAAGTTCCACCTGAACACAAGGAGGAACTTCTTTACTGTGCAGATGACTGAGCACAGGAACAGATTTCCCAGAGAAGTTGTGGATCTCCCTCACAGGAGATATGCAAGAACTGTCTGGTTGCAATCCTGTGCCATGTACTCTGGAATGACCCTGCTGGAGCAGGGAGATTGGACCAGATGACCCACTGTGGTCCCTTCTGANCACCTGAACACAAGGAGGAACTTCTTTACTGTGCAGATGACTGAGCACAGGAACAGATTTCCCAGAGAAGTTGTGGATCTCCCTCACAGGAGATATGCAAGAACTGTCTGGTTGCAATCCTGTGCCATGTACTCTGGAATGACCCTGCTGGAGCAGGGAGATTGGACCAGATGACCCACTGTGGTCCCTTCTGACCTGACCCATTCTGTGATTCTGTGATTTTAGAAATCCTAATGCTTGCAGTACCTAAGTTAGTTATCTCTAAACAGGCTGCGTAATTATAGTCCTAATATTTTCTGTACTACTTTCAGAACTTCCTGTGTTTTAGCTGTGGCCCAGGACAGTCCTACTATTACTATTACCTGTTGTTATACTTTCTGGGCACGTTTAAGTTAAAAGGAAAAAAATCTAGAGGCACTAGTTACTTTTCTTGAAAACGGACTGGGCCTAAACATGTATTTTTATTTTTACTTCACTTTATGAAGATCTTCGTAAATACAATGAAACTTGACAATGTACCATATGGTGCATAAACATTAACTCCAAATACAATCCATTGTCATAAAATTATATCTACAGACTAGTCAATAATCTCTCCTGGGACACATCAGTGAACTAATTTTGCTGAAGATCTGAAGTCCTTCAAAGCTTTGGAGTGTCTGCAGAGTGAAAAATCCCACGGAATGACAGAGGGAGTCCCATTGTATAAATCCCAGCCCTATGGTTATAGATGCATAAAAAGATCAAAAGGAATAAAAGACACACACAATCACAAAGTAAACATTTCCAAATAGAATTATGCTGATAACTTGCATCAGGGGAAGATCTGATCCCCAGCTTTTACTCAGTGTGAGGCACTGTAAATACTACTGTAAAGAGCAGTACAGAAGTACAGGATGGTTTCTAAAGCTCCATGCATGTCTAACTAACTCTGCTGAAGTGAACTTCAACAGGAACTAAGTGTAGCATTGCAAATACACTGCAAAATTCAAATAAATTTCAGATAAAACAACCCCCTCTTTCATCAAGGATGTGCAAAGATACACAAGACTTATGAAAATCTTACTAATCATGCTTTCATTATTAAGCAAAAATTCCTTTTAATTCTCACATCCTGACTACTTTTGCCACACTATCAAAAAGCCTGTACAAATAACTCTAAATTGTGTATTGATGTTCATATAAAGTAGCACATATGATGATTTAAAAAAAAAAAACAAACCAAAAAACCATAAAGCCCTTCCTCTCCCTGAAGTGTGACCTTTATTTGCAGCTGTACCAGAAGCCTTTGCTCAGACTTGTCTCAAGGCCCCTGAACCTTAATTGCTATAAAATCTGCTACTCCCCTGCTATGGGATAAAATCTGTTCCTGTTGCACACCTGGAATGTATTTTGAACCTGAGGTGTCCCTGTCTGTGCTGCGTGGTGGCTACGCTAGCAGATCATGTTCTTTAGCTACAAAACATTGCATTTTGTGTCTGCTAATCCCCACAATATGACATATTTCCATGTAGCAGTGAAAAATGATCTCTTTCGTATCCCACAGCTACTGAATAGCTGATAAGGCTCTCTGATAACTCCAAATGCCAAAGACAGAAAAAGTCTTATCTCCTATCTGGTGACAGATATGAGAAGCAGCTGTCTGCCTGCACCAGGTAGAGGTAATATTTCTTCCCATGCATAAAGATCAGAACCAATGATTGGCAAGGGCCTATGTGCTGTTGCTGGTGAAGACAACTTCCTAGTTTCATTGTGACGTTGTTCCTTGTTAATTTGGCATTTCATACAGCATTTTGTCATATTAGAAATGGACTCCAACCCATTTCCAAAAGCAGATGAATAAGTGAACAGGTAATTTCTTTTTCTAACCAGAAATCAATATTTTGCCATCTCTCATAATTACTGCATTTAGTGGATAGTGGGCTTTTCTGTTGTTGTTTTTGGTTTGTCTGTTTGTGATTTTTCTTGTTGTTTGTTTTTTTTTAATTGTGTCTTTTCATAAGGTAAGGATATTTTTTAAATTAACTTAGAAAATAGCTGCAGGTCCTCTAATTCCCATTTCTTGACTTTGACATTGCTCAGCAGTACAACACTGGCACCTGCACCACCCCGATCTCATTGATTGCCTTGTCTGAGCACGAGGACGTATGCTACTAACCAACATGTATGCTACTAACCAACAGGATGAACATTTTCAAGTCATCTCCAAGCTGCAGTATATGAAACCAAACCAGCAAAAGAAACAGAAGTCTTACAGCCTTCTTCTCTATCTGAAATACTAGAGTCTACCTTGTTTTTATCACCTAGCTTCAAAGTGTTTCTAGAAATACAGAATATGAGTGCTTACCCTTCACAGGATACTTTCAAGCTGAAAGAATAAAGTAAGAAGCAATAAATATGTGCTGGCGTCATTTGTCCCAGTTCTAAGACAGGAAACAGAAGGTTCAAAAAGCCTGAAAAACAACCTCACATGCTTTGCATGCCAGCCTCTAGGTTTTGGTCTTCAAATCCAACTGTTGCAGTTTCCACAGAGTATGTATAATGTATTATCTAGTTGTCCTCTATAAATGTGACATGCTCTAACAACACCTACCCCTCACAAAGAAGTGTGTATTATCT
Source organism: Irena cyanogastra (assembly GCA_013397155.1). Taxonomy (NCBI): domain Eukaryota; kingdom Metazoa; phylum Chordata; class Aves; order Passeriformes; family Irenidae; genus Irena; species Irena cyanogastra. The sequence continues at coordinate 1,051,460 of VWZV01005811.1, forward strand.
ATTTTCCATCTTCTTCATAATCTACTGTTGGGAAAAGTTTTCCCAGTGCCTCTCATTTCAGAAGATGAGTATCCTAGATGAAGCAGTTCCTCTGTCTGGATTGCTTAACGGCTAAGCCGAACAAGCATTCGCTAGAATGTAAAATATCTTTTGTCTAGCTGGCAAACTCTTTGCTTGTCAGTTTGCTACAGGTGAATCGTTCAAAGAAGAATCCAAAACCCTATGCTCCATCTGTTTTAGTATCAATTTGTAATGGTGATGTAATAGCAGCTTTTGTAAGAGCTGAGGTATTCTTGGCCAAAATTCCCATCCTTCCATTATCTGCTGTGAGCCATCTGGTTGCTGTCCTTCAGAGGGGAGAATCTTCTGCAGCTGTTTTGTGTCTGATTTCCCAAAGAAATGAGCTTATGCAGTGATATGATTGCGCTGACATTCTCTTAGCATTGTGAAAGGAGAGATCCCAAGGATTACTGTATTTCATAGAATCATAGAATCATTAATGTTGGAAAAGACCTCTAAAATCATTGAGTCCAACTGTTGGCCCAGCATTTCTATCTGCTCCCTGGGGATTAGCAGGTTTATTCGAGAAGGGAGAACCAGGCTAATGTTCCCACTGAGGAAAGTATGGGCAGTTATACAATCTCTTTGACTAAGGGATCATCTTGCATGCAGTTCTGCAATAGTAACTGAGGTATGTTAGCTGTTGTGAAAGGCAGCAGTTAAGGAGCTGAAATTATTGTGTATGAAGGAAGAGATGAGGGAAAGACACAACCATACTAAACCAGGCTTTGTAGTTCTATTCCTCTTCACTTATTTGTTAAAAGTCTTAGAGAAAAAATTTATTCACATATAAATTCTAGGGGCCTTCCCACTGCTTTAAAGCCTTTTCAGCAATCAGTAGAGCACATGAATGCAAACTTTTGAGTATGGACCTGAAAGTAAGGTATAGCTTTCATTCACTGTTACTGATGGTCCTTAAAAGGTCATTTGGTGCCTCTTCAATATTTAGGCACACCTCCTCTTTAGGCAGGGAGCCATCGGCAGTGTACAAACAACTAATGACCCTGAAGGCAGCACATGAACACAGAGAAACCCTACAAGCAGCAACTGCAGGGTCATCAAGGCCCATTTCTCCCACTGTTGGTAGCCACTTTATGTAACCCCTCAAATAATTTGAAGATCCTTTCTTAGATCTGTATGTGTACTTCAGCAACAAGATTCTTCTTCCATACCTTCTAAATGTATTCTTTCTTACTTACAGATCTGCACTTTGATCAGCAAGTTCTGCACTGCAGTCTTTTGAGATACCAGGATGGGCTTGTCAAACTAGATCTCTGCTCTAGTGTCCAGAATTTTGTCATTGGAAATTGCCAGTAGCTGGTACTTCCAAATAGTTAAACTCTCTCTTCACATGCTTTGAAAGAGATAGTTCAGAAATGAAAGAAATTCTGACAAAAGAAACTTGACATCAGAATAGCTGTGACTAATAGCAGCAATGAGGATTACACTAGGAAGCTGGAAAGATGGTACATCCCAAGTGGAAATGGAGTGGTCTTCTAGTCTGACACAAGTGAAATCCTAATGAGAGAATGTGTAAGAAAAGGAGAAGTGGTATTTTTCTTAGATATTGAACTACAGATTGCTGGGAAAATGTATGAGATGTGAAAGACATGCATGCATACTTAAATAATTTGCCTAAAAGATGGCTACACATGGAAATTTTGCTTCAACTTAAAGCTGAAAACTCCAGCCTTGATGCAATTTCTTCCTCCTTGTTGCAGAAGTCTGATTAATTAAATATTTTTAAATTAATTAAATATTTTTTAATTTTTGAAGTTTCAGAGAGGGGAAGAAGAAGTGGAAAATGAAGAACAATGGGAATAAGCACTAGCGCTCAATGTTGAGGTCAATAATGTGATACTTCTTGATACATAATCTTTAGTTAACCGTAAAAAATAAGACTCTACTGGTGTGAGATGATGGAAATGGTGAGAACAATTCCTTGCTGACCCTTGTAATCAGTTTATGCACTGAAGCGTGAGTTTTGATTTCTTCCTTTTGACTGAAGAATCATTTTTTCTCTTTAAAAAATGTACTACCTTCAGTTTCTCCCTTTTTTTCCCAGCCTTTTTCTGAAGCTTTTCAGCTTCTCTTTTAAATTTGGGGGAAGCATGAAGAAATAGATTGATCCATTTTTATTTCATCAAATTCATCTTAGCCAAAAGCCAGGTACAGTGCCCAGTGAAAATTGATGGGATATTATATATTACGTTCTGTCTTCTCTCAAGTCATATAACCTACATTTTTGAAATCTCTTGCAAAATTAATCAGTCCACACTGAATTTTCCCTCAGGTACTTCAGAAACCAGCTAAAGCAATAGACAAAATTAGTGAATACCTTCATGTGATTACAGAAGATAAGTGAGTTCCTAGAGGACTTGCAGAGAAAAACTATTATACCTGTATTTAAGGAGAAGGGAGCAGTGGGGAAGAGGAACCAGTGAATTACAGAATCTTCATCATAACTTTAATATGTGGAAAGTTACACAACCACATTTTCAGCATCTAGAGGATAATAAGGTGCTAGGGAATAGCAAACGTGTATTTGTGAAGAAAAGTTGACAACAAAACCAGCCTGATTTTCCTCTCTGGTTAAGATAACTGGCCTAGCCTATGTGAAATGAGAGAAATGCACTACGTCTTGACCTTTGTAAAATGTTTCACACACCTTCACAACTCATTGTCAAAGGCAGCATAGGGCAATAAGACCCAGGTGAAATGACAGTGACAGACTGGAAAACAACCTGAAGAACCACTGTCAGCAGCTCAGTGTTAAACTGGGAGTCAGCACTGAGTGGTCCTGCAGGATTTTGCTTCATGACCAGAACACTGAATGGTTATGCTAACAGTTACAAAATGTGAGAAGGACATCAGGCTGGGAGATTATGTAAGCATTTGGGAAGATGGGGGTAGAATTCAGAATGATCTTGGTAAACTGGAAAAATGTTTGGAAATCAATACCAGAAAATTCAATAAGGACAAGTGAAAAACACAAGCCTTGGAAGAACAAAATCAAATGCCCAGGCATAAAGAGGTGAGTAACAGCCTATGAGTCAGCACTGTAGGAAAGGAGATGACCACAAAATGAACAGGAGCCAACACTATTGCATGGGTTGTTCCAAAGAAGGAAAATGCCACTCTGTGCTGTGTCCACAGGATGCTGGGCAAGCTGTTTGTGTCACATCTGTGGAGCATTTTTACTGGCATCCTCAGCATAAAAAAGGCAGCACCTCACAGCTGAAAAGGAGACATGGACAGACTCCCAGACTGCTGCCAGGAAAACAGCAAGAAGCTTTAGCAGAGGTCTGGAAAAACAGGACTGGTGAAAAGGTTAAAATTTATATTTTCTGAGTCTGGAAAAACAAGATTTGGGTGAGGGCATAGAAACAGATTTTTAAAAAAGTGTAATGCATACTAAGAGGTATAACAAGAAGAATGCTGATCTACGTCTTAGTTTCCAGTATAGGTGAAGGTGAAATAAGCCTGCTTTGAAGCAAGAGGAATTTAGGTTACAAGCACACCAAACCTCTAAGAATAAGATGAGTGGAAATTGGAACAGGTGACTGATAGAAACTGTGAAATCTCTCTTTTTTTTTTTTAGCTTTTAAGAAAGGCTTGAGAGTAATCTTGGAAGTTGTTCAGGTAATCTTTGATCTTGTATCACAAACAAAAGACAGAAGTATTTAGAAAACTCCTACATTTCTATAACCCTGAAATGCAAATAAAATCACATCTTATAATGTAAAATAAAAGGTCTAAGGACTCATTATGTCTAGTCTACTCTATAATTTCTTTGGGTCTTTCCACCTCTTTGTCTCCTCATCTGTTAGACTGAATCCACATGTACCAATTGTGTTTACTGCGTAAGTACTCAAATAAACTGTCTGGTTCTACTGTGTGGTAGGGAGAAACTTTATCAGGCATGGGTAATATCATTAGGCTTATGTGAACATACCAAATGAATCCTGGAATGATCAGTGTTTCTTATGATAATTAGGAAAAAAAGATGAAGAAAAAAGCCCTCATATCATGCTTTTCTTGATCATCATAAGAAGTGAGTCTTTCCAGGGAATGGATGATCAGAAGGTGTTTGTTCAGGATTGCCATACTGAGGGGCTAATGGGGGGCTGAGGGGCTAAGCATTCCAGCTGTACTTTGTTTTCTCTGGAGGGTCCCCACTTCTGTAACAGCAGTAATTTCACGACAGGTAAATCAGATCCAGAGCTTTGTATGTTTAAACGGTGTTTCTTTTAGACTATCCTGTCAAGCAGGAGGTTGTACCCTTGATCCCAATATAAGGACTTTTGTGTTGCAAGCTACTCTGTAATCTCCCTAACCACACTGAAAGTGCTTCCTTACTTCATAAAATGACCATCAAACGATGTTCTATTGATTCAGAAGGGGCCTCTGATTCTGCATGCGCTAATTGATACTTTATTAAAGTCTCAGTTAGCATACAAACGTGCTAACTAGGCCAAACTCCCTGCAGCTTTGTAAAAGACTATTATTCCCCACTGCCTTTTAAATCCCTATATGAGAAGATAAGGACTATCTACTCATTTTTCTCATTGATTCCCATCTCTGAGAATAGGTTCACAGTCCATATATCCAAGCAAAAATAATTAACTGACCCCTCCTATTAAGTACAACGTATTTTCAATAAAACAAAGTCTGAATGCCAGTGACTCCATCCTAGCTTGCTGTACAGCATCATGGGGCACAGCAAAGAATGCTTCTTTGCATTAGGCAGTTAACATATAAAAGAGACCCTAGGTATCCCTGCCTTTTAAAAACTGATCGACACTTTCTGTAAGAGCACAAGTGTTCTTTTTCATCTCTTTTAAACTCACTTTTCTGTTTATCTAAATCCACCTAAAGTTGGCACTGATTGTCTTACTTTTGGCCTATATCCAACAGCAATGCTCTTTACATTACTGCATTTGATCTTGGACTTGCCATGTTTCAATGTGAAGGGTTTCAACATGCGTAAGGACCAAATTTTCCTCCCCAACCAATTTTTTTCCCAAAAAATCTTCTGTCCAAGCCTCTAGATTGCTACAGACTTTGCTCAGGGTATATCTTACTTGGCTCATTTGCACCTCCCAGGGTACTTCAGTGAGAATATTCAGGTGAGTAGAGCCATGAAGATATGACCTACAGTTCTGCAGAGGCATTTAAAAGACATAAAAGAATTAGAACACCTACCTATATACTTTGTAGGTACACCTGTAGGTTTGGCATTGAAATGGCAGAATTAAATGCCTATATTATATCATTAACCTATTAATTGTCTCATTATCAACAATGAATAACGTCAGGCTTAAAATGCGTCTCAAGAAACTAAAATTTTATTCAGATACTATTTATACTACTGTGACATTCCTGGGGATGGATGTGCAATATAAATTTATAGTATTACCTGTCAAAAATCTATCATGTCTTCTCCAGCCACTAGAATATCTTTCCTTCCAAGAAATATTTTTCTTGCCAATCACATGATAATAAGCAAAATGTAGCCTAAATGAAATTTTCTACTTTTTAGTGCCAGAATGATCTCCAATTGCATAATATAAAGGGACTGAGTTTCTAAATATTTCAGTCAAGTAAAATTAAATAGTATAATACAATGTTATATAATATACTAAAAAGTGATATAACATACTGCAATATAATATGACACATATGGAAAGCACAGAATCCATTTTACCTAGGAGATGTGGCATGCTTATGAAAATGCATCACTTGATAATACCAGGAAGGGCAAACCCAAGATGCATGCAGATCACGTCCCTAAGTGCTTGGACAGCTCTAAGGCAGGGGGATATGAGACACCTTTAAATCCACAGTTTGTGATGCACTGAAGAAATGATCAGATTTGATTAAGTCATTTGCTGATAATTTCTAGTTAAATATTGAAGGTAGAGTAATAAACCAGTGAAATGTGATTGCCTTGGGAAGCCTCAGCAAATAGCTGCATTTTTAGAGGATTTAAAAAGAGAAGTGGTATCTTCAAAACTGATATAGGGAGAGCATTGCAGTCTGCTGAAGTGACACAGACATGTGGAGGACTGAGTTGCCCCAGTTCTGCACACAGGCAGTCTCAAGCACCACCAGCAAAGGCTGAAGCCATGTCCTTCCTGCATTACTTGCTGAACTGTGGTTTGTCCGCTACACCCACTCTGCCTGCCTGCACTTCCCACCTGCTCCAGCTGGCAGAGACCATACCTGGGATCCCAGCCTTGAGAAGCACCTACAAATGGCTGTGGGCAACCAGTGGGTGCCTGGCTTGCACCCTCTCCAGCCATTCTGAAATTGAGATGAAAGACCCTGTAGTGCCTGTCCTGGACAAGAGTTTGTTCAGCAAATTTCGGGCAAAGTCTCTGCCCCATAGACTGTGGAATCTCTTCTTGCTCTGGTCTCAGAGACCCCCTGACAGAGTGCCACCCCACTGCGTGAGGAGTGTAGCTGGCTGAGGAGCTGGAGGGGATGGCCCCATCGGAGAGGCAAAATAACCACTGCTTCTCATGCAGTGTCAGAGGCAGGAGGAGGAAAGTGAGGCTTTCCCCATGCATGGGGACCAGACTGCTTTGCTTGCAGAGGATTTTAACAGGCATTTACCTGTCTTTGCAGCCTTTTTTTTTTGTTTTTTAAATGCAGGAGTTTAATGATAATCCCCACACAACATCAGCTTCAGAGAGTGGACTCTGTAGCAGTAGTTCATGGTCATTTTGCTCTAAAGAAAAACTGAATAAACTAGAAAAATATGAACAATGTTACTTGGAAAAAATATGTCAAGGACAATAAAACTTTTGATTTCTGGTTTAATATTCATTCAGTATTTCAAGAAAAAACAGTGTTTGTCCAACATTATTAATTAGCATGAGCTTCATTCACTGTAACTCTTCTTTCTCTTCAAAGAAACACATACATTGTTATATATCCCCCATTTTGTTTTCCCACAAGGCCTATTTCAAAACAGCTTGTGTTGTTTCTGATGCAATACTATATTAATCTGATTATATTGTACATAATAAGATATGCCCTCAGATAGAGCACTGCACGGATTTTTATTTAGAAGGACACCTTTGATGTTGTGTGAACTAGGAAATTTTAAAAATCTCCTGAAATAAAAATGAAATTCTGTGTCTCTGTAATCAATCTTGATCCACTATAGAAGTCTGGGATCTGCATAAGTGCCAGTCTAATCTACTTCCAAATATAAACTTCCATCTAGACAGTCAAGGCATGCAGATTAGCTGTTTGAATAGGAATTTTCTGAAAGCACAAATAGAAATGTATGTGCCTAATGCCTATTTTACAAAACATTTTTTCAATTAGAAGAGTTTTACAACCAGTGTAAGAACAATTTGTCCATGTCACTGTCACTTTCCAGTAATGCCCAGGTCTAAACTTTCAGTCTCCTTGAATAGACTATAAGGAGCAAATAATGGAATTATTCCAAGCCTCTTATATGGATACCAGTGAATGCAACAGACAGCTACCGAATATTCCTGAAGTACTGTCTCAGACAGCTTGTCCACACGTTAGAGAACATAGCATATGAATTGTTTCTTACCAACACAAAAATACGATGCTTTTCAAATCTTTCCTGGCTTTGAGCAATCCACTGCATACAACAGGAAGCAACAGAGAAATTGTACTTTCTGCCACTGAGAAAAACAAATAGTAATATTAAAACATACCTTTCACTATGTTTGCATTTCTCTGTTCTGTCATTTGCTACTGCAGCTTGGTTTACACACTGCATTTCTCTTGTGCTCTTCTGGGCAGTGTGTGCAACAGGTTGCCTCAGCAGCTCTGCCCTCTCTTTAACACAACCCACTCCAAAGAACAAGTCTGGTTTGTACTGCGGCATGCAGCAACTTTCAGGAAAAAGAAAAGACATCATCACAAACCAATCAGACACTCTTTGTCTGACGATCTAGCCTCTTTCTCAACTGATGCACCAATGTGTGAATGGGACCAGTAATCCAGGAGGTGAGGTATACAGACACCATTCACTGGAAAAGATGCTGGGAGAACATAGGCTACATGAGTGGACAGTGGAAACAATAGCAAACGTTTCATGTTGAGGTGGCTGGGAATGAATAATGCATGTGTTGGGGAAACAGTTGCCCTGTTCTGGTGTGGAGGGCGTGGAAAGAGTGGGCGTGAGAGGTACTTCCCTGATCATGTCAGCATTTCTAATTAAAATCATAATCTGCACAGACCCAGAAGACACCGTATGATGAGAAAACAATGTGCAAACTTCCGGGGAGGGGACAAATTCCTATTACATGGACCCACAGAAGAAGTAGCTCAGATGCAAATACAGTATTTTATGTAGGCAAGCAGGCACTCACAAGTGAAATCAAAGGACCAAGAGAAATCTTAGCAGGTGACATGTTTTGATCTGGTATTGTTTAGATACACCACATAAATGAATGCTTTATCTCAGAAGAACTACCCTTTCAAATTATTGTTAATTAAGTAACAATCCCTGAGAAATGTGTTGTTACCAACTGCTAGGAGCAACTTTATTATGCTTTCCCTAGGCTATTAATGCTCAAACACAATGGCCACTAATTGCAGCAAGAATTAATTTCCCAGCAATTACACATGGACTTTCTAAGTATCTGGTGGCACAGTTTTTGCTTTTAGACTTTGTTGTTTCAACTTATCTAACTACAGCACTGGTCAGTCATAAAAATTCTCTAATCGTCCTGCACAGAAATTACCCTTAACAAAAAGAAAGCTGGTGTTTGCTACCTTCGTACATTATTAATTTTTTGTCACAGACAACAACAGCAAAGGTTATAATCCCTATAAACAATGCATCAGCTCTAAGTTCAGCAAAGCTAGCAAAAGCATTTTCAATCAGTGCAGTGAGCTTTGGATAGGTCTCGACAGTTACTTTAAAAACAAGCAGGGGGTCTGTTGTTTTCTAAGTTTACATTACAACTCTTCTTCTGCAATATGTTATTAATGCAATAAGAAATAATTTCTGGGATGGCAGTCACCAAACTTTGACATTTCTTCCTGTCAGCTGTTTTCAGTGTAGACAAATGAGGTGGCCAAAAGAATTATTATTATTGAACATCATTAAAGGGATAAATTGAGAAAATTAATCCAGAGGCATGGGAAAAAACATCTACCTGGAATTTAAAGTGATTTTCTCTACAAACACTTTTCCCCTTGGCTCAGGAGCAGAGTATAAGGAAAAAGCCTTACAGAATAGCTGCCATTGTCATTACATTTTAAAAGCATTCACATGACAATTTAAAAAGAACTGCCATTTCAGCTATTTCTTAAATAACCTCTTTCTTCCTCTATAATCATGGAATATATTTCTTTCACCTTTTGACTAGCACTTTGGTTTTTTTTAATAAACTTACACACTCATTTTGCAGGAAATTATATTTTAAAATGCTTCTCAGAGGTGTTTTATCATAACACTTTCATTTGGGTTGAATTAATGTTGAATCCTGATTTTCAGAAATAGAGGGTGAGGAAGAGAGGGAGAGAAAGAGAAAAGGAAAAAAGCTTAGCTTCTACCCCAGCTCCAAAACACACTTATCTTCAATTCACATTTCTAAATCAATCTTAGCATAACCTTTATCTGTAATAACAGAATTATTCTGATACTTCTGAAACACAGCAGCAATGTAGTTATCTGCTGGACTAGCCAGTCAAGAGCTTTTTCCCCACTCTCTTCACGAGTGCACAGTTTGTTTTCAAGCCTTCAATGCCACAGTGTCAGTCCTCGCTTCACAGTTTTTATTCCTTTATCTTTTTTTTTTAGGTCCTAGTCTCTCTCTTTTCCCCATTAAGATGCGGATGGGCTGGTACCTCAGCCAATATGTCTATACATGCCTGAATAGACTTGCAGAAAAGCAGGGTCTCCTTTTGTCTGGGCCCGTAAGGCTGTGTGTCATTCCGCACCAACAGGCAAGGGCTCCTCTCTCTGTGGGAGATTTCCAATAATTGCCAGAACAAATTAAACTGGGGCTTATCTGTTCCTCTCCCTTTTCAGCTCGAAAATGGAGGAACAAGACCAATTTTAGCTGGTGACAATGTAGCATAGAAATAGATTGGATACAGCTTATGTGAAGTCATGCTGTAGATAGCAGGGGCAGGACACTGCTTGGAGGAGTGAGGTGATGTTGTGCTACTGGACTCAGTGATCCTTCTGATCTGACAAATAGGAAATGAGCTGGGAGGTTAAGAGCAGTCTATCTAGTTACCATTGTCACAAGTGAAGGACTATTTCTGATAATACATTTAGATGTGGCACTCAGGGACATGGTTTAGCAGTGGACTTGGCATGTAGGTTAATAGTTGGGCTTGATGCTCTTAGAGGTCTTTTCCAACATAACCATTCTATGTTTCTATACTGGAGTGGACTGGGCAGCCCAGAAACACAGCACAGACTGCAAATATGTAGGCATGTTTTGAAAAATAGAAATGAAGTGTACAATAAATTCTGCATATTCTCCCACACAAAGACAGCTCCTTCCCTGCCTCTGCTCCCTACCACTTACATCTTGTGTCTTAATCTACATGAAAGCATCACAAAGTACAGCCTTAACCTGTGACAGATCAATGGGGAGAGTTCTGCCTTGTCTCTGCAGTGAGTATTTGGAAGTCTTGGGCTGAAAAGACTGTATTAAGAGATAGTATAGTTATCAGACAGAAATTTTCTATAGCAAAGACCTGTCATCTTCCTTTGCAGATGAGATAAAATGAGCTCAAAGTGCTTTCTCCAGGCAAAGCCAGACTAGAAACCACACAAAGGAATGAATCCTTTGACAGTATCTGACAGATAGAAATCTGAACTATCAGATTTGAAAGGGACCCTTAATTCTTGGGGCTGCTGAATGCCAATGAGAAGTATTCAGATCTTCTCTTGACCAACATGATTACTGCTATCAAATGAGAATATGTCAAACACCTTTCAACACGCTGTTGTCAGTCAAGCTCTAAAAAGCCATCATTCACTGTAAACTATCTTCTCAACTACCTCTCTGTCTCGATCAGACTCCTCCAGCCACAAAGTCAGTAAGAAACTAACAGAGAAAAAACTCCAGCAGTTCTTAGTGCTGTCAGCTTTTCAGCTCTTTTCTCTCAAGCTGTCATGTTCCTGACCCATGTCAGAAAACCAGGAAGGAAGCTGTGAAACAGTAATTAACGAAGACCAAAGGAGGTAACTTGAGGTTTCTGGAACTGGATGAAACATCTCCTAGTAAGGTCACCCTTGTGTCCTATCACAGGACACCAGAAAGAAGGGATCACCACCTCTGTCTCTGCTTCCCTGTCAGGAGAAAGGTGTAGACAGCAATGAGGTCACAGCCCTGTCTCCCATTCCCTAAGCTGAACAAACCCAGGATCCTCAGCCACTCCTGCTAAGTCATGCCCTTTACTCCTGTCACCATTTTAGTTGCCCTCCTTTGAACACACACTAATATTTTAATATTCTTATACTGTGGAGCCCAAAACTGCACACTGTAGCAGAGGTGAAGTCATGCCAATGTTGAGTTGTAGAATATTTTCTATAAAACTTGAGTTGTAGAATAATTTCTAAAAAACTTTTCTGTTTGCCTAACATAATAAAGTACTAGGGTCTTGCTTTTTTCTTTTATACAAAAGAGTTCATTTTACCATGACACACAAAAAGCAAAAACCTAGTAAAAGAAGTGAAAACACTGGAGAAAAACCAGACAGACTGAAAAAAAAGTAAAATGCAAAGTAATATTTTCAATTTATAATGTCAATCCCAAAAGTGCCCCTTTGACCTTAATAACTTCAGTAACTTGTGAATCTTAAATAAGCAATTTTGTTTCTTAAGCAGCCCATAACTAAAATAATTAACTAAAGACATTATATAATTTTATATAATTTTTAAGTGTCTCTGGAGGAAGTTATGCAAAATTCAAAACAGGTCCATTCTCTATTAGGTATGCAATAAAAAAAAGTAACGAAGTGTTTTACAGTGTGATCTTTTGTTCTAAAATCCATGAACAGTCAGCAAAACTGGAACAGCAAGTCCATTCTGAACTGACTTTTTTATAGTCATAAGCCCAAGAATTCAACTTTTTCAGAAGAATGGACTTCAGAGAGTCTTCAGTATTTTAGTTCCATGCATTCTTGTTACCAGTTATTCTTTTTGGTGGGGTCACATATGGGCAAGTCACCATCCAATGGATAAATGCTCACATTCGAAAAGGGTTTTTTATGATGTAGACAGAACACAGCTTTCTCTGTTTGGACATGAAACCACAGCTAAGTCAATATAACTTACACCTCTTCCAAGAAAATATGATCAATTTCAACCATTATTTATTGTCTAGAAACATTTACTACTTAGGAGGAGTCACTAAAGTGTATTCCATGCCTATAATGTGGGGTAGATTGTCATCAGCCTTAATTACAGCCATGCTGGAGAAAACTGTATAGGAAATAACACTGTCCTTTCTTTATAAACTTTTGTAGAAAGATAAACATAGAAGAGGAATTGCATGTCAGGATGAAGTTATGGATGACCTCTAAAGTAGTTGCCAATGCAAAGTTAAGAAGAGACAGCACCCATGGGAGGAATTAGTACCCATCTGCCTGCCCACTGGTGACCTCTCTTCAGTCTTGGGAAGTGAAGGCTGACCTTGCTGGTTGTGGCACCAAATCTGCCTGGTCTGGTACTTTAAACAGGAACAAAAGCAACCACTTCAAAAGGTGCCCTGCCAATCAGCCATGAAACTGGGCAGGGAACAAAACTTTCCCACACCAATCAGCAGGACCGAAATCTGCTGCACCTTTATTGGCTCATTGTGGCTGTTGCTAAAGTCTTAAAAAGCCTTGCTGCAGACACAGTGAGTGAAGAGCAGCCACAAGCAGTTTTGTGTGGGTGAGCTCATGCCTTGCTGCCTTCATCCTTGGAGGTAGACAGTTCTACATGAGGGCTCCCTGGCTAGGGGGTTTCCTCCATTCTACTGGTCCTGGGACAAGAGGCAGGGTACCAGGGCAACAAGGCAGCACCTCCAGCCATGAAAGAGGAGACAAGTGGGAGAGGAACTTGTGCCTGACTCACCCCTTTTCCACTTCCCTTTGTTACCGATGCCTCAGATAATTTCCTTCCCTCCAAAAACTGGAGACAGTGGCTCTGGTAAAGGAGCTTCCATTTAGATTAAAACAGGGGATCCTGACTGTTCGGCAAGCAGCAGCCTTTAGTGCAACAGCGGATGATCCTGAAGGGTTGGAGCTCTCCTGCTCTCGTGACCGAGCTGCATGTCTCAGTCAGCAGCTCCATGCAACTACTTAGTTTATCAGCAGTTTGGGCTGGTAATTACTGTTGAATATCAGGCCAAGAAGGCTTGGCCTTCCCTTGATAGGACAAGCTAATACCCTGTCCTGTCTTTATGAGGACTGCCTGTTCTGCTGTTTGATGTACTGGGGTAGAATTGATACCAGGTTGATCTCCACAGCCTTTGTGCTGCCAGCCTCCTGCTCAGTGCTGGAGTGCTCTGAAGGCCATTGCAGCTGCTCAAGTTTTCTCTTCACACACTGTTATCAATCTTTTTCCTGATTCCGCAAACCTCCAGTGCCCAAATAGAAACAGACCCCTTCCTAGTTTCAAACTGCAGTAGCTTTTGAGCACTCATGTCACTCTGCATTACGATTCCCCATATGATTCCTGATTTTAAAAGCTGTGGAAGGGCTGGAAAAGGTAGTGAATGGGAGGCTCCTGAGGAACATCCACTTGCCACAGATACTTCTTGCTAATTCTGTAGATGGTGTTCTTTCTTCTCAACAGGACATTAAAATAAGTTCTTGCTTATGTGAAGCTATTAAAATATGCAGTAGTGCATTCAACAAGGGCCGTAATGAAGTCTTCTGTCTCCTTTCCAAATTCCAAACCAGTTTAATGACATGTGCAAGGCACTGTGCAAAGCCCCATCAGTGGATGCTGGATTTCTGCTAATACCTTCTGTCTAAGTAAATTCCCTTTGTTGTTTCATCTGTGTGTGGCAGTCATCTTCAGTGCCTACCCTGGACTATTTGAGAGTGTACATCCTCTTTCACTGCTGCTCTGCTTTATTTCAAATGTGGTTTGGGGAAAAATGAAATGATTCTTGCCCACTTAAAATCTTGATGAAAGATTTTATAATTGTACGTTAATTATTCATCACTGGTAGTATTACACATACTAATGTTTTCCTCAAATTATAGTGTACCCCCCTGAGCCATAAACATGTTAAAGAGCTGTAGCTCCTTAAACAAATTTGGCACAGAACTCAAATGAATTTCACCAAAGAGGTAGGATCAAAATCAGGTTTTGTGAATAGAGAATCACTTCATCACCTAGGGAAAAGTTTAGAGAAGGAAACAACAAAGAGCTCAGAAATGTGCGTTGTTGATAGCTTATAGTGTGCCATGAAGCCTTTGCATCAGACAGAACACAGTTCAGAGCCAGCCACTAAAGCTCATCACCATATGCACAGCAAAGACATTGAGATCTCTGCTGAGCACAGGACTGCTTAGCACCAGCCTCACAATTACCCTATAGTCTGTCCAGCCTGATTAACTACAGACATCAACAAAAGTAGTGGCTGGAAATTCCTGCAGCTAAATATATCTTTGCCCTGTAAAGCTGGTTTGGGTCTAAATACAAAGTTGTCTGCACAACTGTGTGTAACAATCAACTACCAGCAGCAACCCTTAATGTCTCTGTTCCACGTAAACTGTGCACTTAGGAGTGATTGTGGCGTAATTATAGAAAAATACATTAACAAGTAAAGCTTTAAAGAAAAAAAAACCCCAAAATCAAATAGTTAGTTGGAAATGATGTCATAAATCTCAGGTAAAGTCAATACAAACTACAGTCATTTTACATAGGGATAGCAATAAAAAAGCACTGCTAGTAGGTTGTTGTGAATGTGTTGGTGCGTGTTCTGCTGTTTTGTTGCTTTTTCTAAGTTCTACCAAGAGATGCAATTAAAAGAAAACAGGACTAAGTTCTAAAAAGGAATCTTCTGCAGTGGTAATCACAATAGACTTAATGACTGTCAGCTCTCAATTTCCAATAGGAGGCAGCTAGGAACTTTCCACTCAATGCAGGGGTATTAATGCTGGAATTTGCCTTTCCTCTCAAGCCTGACAGAGCCCAGGGTCGCAGTGAAACAATGGACTACAGGCAGTGATTGGTGAGATGAGAAAGGATGTTGGATGTTGTCCTGTTGCTAGATGGAAATGTCAGTACAAGTAAAAGCACGTGTATCTACATGTACATGGATGTACATTTTAGTTACCCTACCATCTTTCTATCAAAGAGGAATCAGCAACTTCCCAAATTTGTGGCAGAAGAGGCAGAGCAGGAAGCTGCTGCTGGCCAGTGGGGAAGTCTTACCTATGGCACCTTGCATGAACCCAGGACCTTGCTGGCCTTTTCACTAACAGCGACTGGAAAACACAAAGATCACTGCAAGCAGGAGGAGAGTGCAGGCAGTTCAAAACCATTCTATGTTTTTTGGCTATGGCCCTGCACTAATGTGAAGAAAGTCTGAGGAACTCAAACTCAATTATTTAGATTTGTCTCATCTGTCCAGACTGAAGAACTATGCAGGGTCTCAAAACTGTTATCTCATGTCTCTTATGTCAACAGATGACAGGATTTTTGTTGCACAGGAAAATTGTAGATACCTACATCTTATGTGATTTGATACTACCCAGCCTGCCTGCTCTCTCCAGCAGTACATGAAATATGCAGCCCATGGCAGCTTCTCAAAAGGCACGTCCCTGGCACTTCTCATGAGCTGCAGTCTCATCAGGAAATAAGATGCTATAAATCATTAAATCAGCACCAATCAGCCACCTATTGCTGTGCAGAAAAAAGACTCACTCAACAAACATTCCTAGCTAGACATAGCCACTAACAATGAGCACTGCACTAATTTCTACATTATCCAACACAGGCTACAATACCAAAAAAAACCCCCTCATCTCCACTGCTACTGAAACATTAGAATAATGAACAAGCATTAGAATAACATTCAAAAAGCTGTTTGTAATTCTATGTTTGGCTCAATAATTGTGCACTCATTTAAGGGCCCTCAGAACTGGCAGCTCCCAGTGACATGAAGGATCCAGAGAGACATTCATTGACCATGTTTCATGTGAAATGCTAGGGATGGTACAGTGGCAGAAAACTTTGTTGTGAAAAACCAACACCTTATAGCACTTTACTCTCCAGTTTATGTGACCAGAAAACACAATTTCCCCATAGTATAATGTGTATTTGCAGGAGTAATTTTCAGTTGAAACAAGCACTTTCCTCCAGGTTTCTCATAATAAGTGAAGTTTGTAATTTTTTTCTTTTCTTTACTGTTGGCTTTTAGAGAGGTCAAGGACAAGCAAAGGTAAAAGAATTTCAGGTTTCTCAGGCTGTCTTGCAAACACTAGACACAACCTGCTCTGGTCTGTACAAGCACAAAGTTGCTGCTCTGAAAACCTAGCCATATGGAAAATTTCTCTTTGGCCAAAGAAAGAAGGAAGCTGTGCTCATCTTCCACTTCTTGGTCCTCTTCTGCTCTCTCTACCATCTCACTAAGGCAGACTCTTTCATCTCCCTTGAATTCTCAGTTTGAGCTAGATGAGGGATTTATGCAGCTTCTTTGCACCTTTCTCTGAACTCCCAAAACTTTTATGCCTCTTCAGTGCAGACACAAATGTTCCTTTCCTTTGCCTTTTTTGAGTCTCAGAGTTCACTTGACTTGCAATGCAATGGGGGCAGTGACCTATTTCTATAAGGCTGGCATGAAAAGTTTGCTAGCACTCATTTTGCTCACAAGCAACCTCCCTAGGCTCTGCAGATGTTTAAATGGCTCAGGGATGCCCAGGACTCACTCAGGCAGCAGAAGAGCTGCCTCTGATACACAGCATCTGTATGGCCTGCCATGATTTGAAGCCTCAAAATTCAGCTGCACATCACATTGCTGGGAGTAATACCACTTGTATTGTCTACCTAGAGAATAAAGGATTTTTAGCTGGATTTCCCAAAGAAATGGGTGTATAGTAGTTTCTTTCTGCCTGTCAGTCCTCATCTAATGAAAGTGAAATCCATTTAGCCAATTTCAACCCTATTTGACAGAAAATATGTAATAGTGTGTAGGGAAGAGGATTATCTGTGATATACCCAAAGGACTTATTTTTTTCACAGAAAATTTTGTATATGCATGTATTTGGGTTGAGAGCAAGCTCTTCAAGTATATCTGCTTCTTTAATATGCCATAATGCACTGCTTGCATGGTTGTCTAATGGATGTCATCTTTTTAATGTGTATTTACAGACAGTTTAAAATATGCACTGGGATCTTAATTTGGAATGAGAATGATAGTATGCAATTAAAATCTGAAATGAAATACAGCAAGAACATTGTAGGTTGTAATTGCAATTATTACTAGTAAAAAGATGACATGCCTGAGATATGGTCTGTCTATCATTCTGTGAGTTGAAGTTCCTCAAGGAAAGAGCTGCTATTTGTTATAAGGTTGAACACTGTCAGTAAGAGCGGTCACCTTGATCCTCTCCACCAACACAATAAAGCTAAGTTGAATTGAGTTGAGTCGAGTTAAGGGAAGATAAAAGCAGGCAGTATCACAGATGACCATGAGTGACACTAGAGTACTTTCCCAAGGTTTAGAAGATGGTGCTAGCACTGCATCTTCAGCAATCCCTGTGTGGTAAAAGTTAGTGACCTTTTAATGGTGACAGTTATATGAAGTAGTTTGAATAATTACCCCTGAAAAGATCTTTTTATATATCTTTACAGACATCCTGCAATGAGATGCTCTTTTGTGGCATTTTCATTTCCATTCTAAACCATATTAACGATTCACGGAGTTGGAGAATCAGATGGGGAGGAAAAAACCTCCAAACAATTTGCTGCTTTCAGTGGTGTTGCTTGGAGGCTCTGCCTCAGAAGCAGCTGAGCACTCTCTGCAGCCATGATGGCTGAGAGCTCCTCACCATAAGCAGGAAATTTGGGGCACTCTTCTCTCACAGTACCTTCTCCATTACAACTGCTACCAGGCAGATAATGGGGAAAGAGCATTGCTAACAGCTGCAAAGAGCAGTAAACAAAGCTGCAAACAAAACTACTTAAGGAAATGATAATTTGGTGTTGCTGGCTTTAAAACCTGCATCTGTAAGTCTGCAAATAATTGCTTTTACTTAATTCAGTATATAGCACACTGCAACAGAAAAAACGGGGGAGGAAGGAGGTGATGAAAATTGGAGAGGAGACTGTGTAACAAACAAAAGGAGAGACTCTAAAGTTATAAAGTAGTTTAAAACATCAGAAGGTTTTTTGTTTTTGTTGTTAGAGCTGTTTTCTTTTTTCTAACAGACGTTCAAGGAAATATCTACAGACTAAGAAATATCCTGGCCATATAGAAGAGGAATAGAAACTTAATTTTATCTGTGTTCTTTTGCAAGAAATTGCTGAGGTGATGGACTCACTCGTATTAATTTCATCAAACACTTTTGCATTATTATTATTATTAGCCTGCAGGAAAGTTAAGCCTACACAGATCTAAACCTCCTTCATTCAAAAGACAGATCCCAAGTCACTACTCCTTTTCTGTTCTGCATTTTCCAAAAGGTAGATAGAATAAAAAAAATGTTTAGCAAGTGGAAACAGGCTCCACAATACTCACACAGATATCCTCTACAGGATATGAAATGGACTTTAAAAGCACTTTATGTCATGTTCTTTTAGCTTGTTGGTGAAGTTTAAAACAAAGGTGATGACAACTGATAACAAATATTCATCTTCTCAGGGAAAAGTACTCTCAGATCATTATGAAGCTGATGCTGAAACTTAGTTTTGTGAGATGCAGAGGTACCATTCTCAGAAGACTTAGGGAGTCTCAATCAACCTTTATTTTTCTCTGAGGTTTGTTCATGGCTGCAAATCATCAGTCAATTCTCTAAGATCTGTTGCAGGTGGAGACAGTTCCACTGTTTTGAGAATCCTGACATAAAGTGGTGTAGGGCGTAAAAAATACAAACCTAAGGAGCAATCAGGCAATCAGAGCTTTCCCAAGAGTTGAAATATTCTGTTAAAACACCCTGAGTGACAACAGTACTTCAACATCAACTTTACTTATATTTCAATAGGCTAATTCTTGTGAGAAACACGTGGGTAGAAGGAGGAAAGGCAGGGTTTTTTCCCAAGACCTAAGCAGCTGTTGCAGAGAACATGAGAAGCACAGAGCCTCAGACCTCATAAGAAAATGAGCATCCTTAGGTCCTTTCTTGACATTTTTCCCCCCAGTGAATATTTTCATAAATTCACTTGATCTGATACCTTCTGTCTTTAATTAAGATGCTGGCAGGTATGGTTTGCTTGAATTCTTGCCAGAGGATTTATTCTAATCTCCTCCTTTTATGATATGTTCATCTGGAGGAGCAGAAAAACATGATTCACTATTCCTGTGAAGGGGACATACCTACTCCTTTAATTGTGTTGGAAATCCATGTGAACCTGGGCAGAAGAGAAACATTCAGAAGACATGACCCCTCTAAAATAATCAGTATTTATCAGGCTCTGACGCCCTGACTTGCAGTGAGCAGGAGTGAAGTCACTGAGTGGTCCCATGGAAGTCTGTGTTGCTGCAATAGCTGGAGCTGAGGGAGGTCACTTTGGAAGGTCTGAGGCAAGAGAGCAGAACCTGTCTATAAGTCGTATTTTCATATGTCCATATTCATCAGAAAGTCAGAAGTGGGGAAAAAGCATCAGTCTAGACTGTTTCTAACACAGCTACTCAACCAGGGCCGAATTTTCCATTGATGCATATTAAGAAAGTATTTATGAATAGCTCACGGAATAAGGAATCAGCGTGAATACATGTATTGCAAACTGGCCACAAGCAGGGAAAAGTGCTGCTTGAACAATATCCAGTGAGTATGCTATTCAGCTGATCCGTATGGTTTTTGTTTAAAAAAAATCAACAGAAACTCCCCCTCTCTTCCCACTATTCAGATTGCTCTCCAGAAATGGTACAATATGTTCCTGCCATTGTAGGCAGCCAGCAGCCCAACCCACGCTGACAGCACAGCTCTGGCACAGCACATCCTACAATGAAGGGCTCCCAGTGTCCATGAGCTCTCTTTCAATGCTCTCTGTACCTGCCACTGATAGAACGGACTCAGAGGAGATGCCCCCTCTCCCTCACCCACTTCTTTTTCCTTCACACCCTGCTCCATGCTGGCCCTTTGATGAGATCACATAGTAGTACTGATTTTTATTTTCACATTTTGACTGCTGCAGAATTTTTCTTCCCCCTTGTCCTTGGCTCCAGCTCTGTGCGGCATTTGTTAGCAGCCTGGTTTACCTTTGGAAGCTAAATGGAAGGTGCTGATGGTACACCTAGCTGGTGAAGGGGAAGAAAGGGCCAGATACAGCCCAGCAGCACCAACATTGTGCTTGAAGCCCCCAGACTGTCTCAGGACTGAAATACCTGCCTTTATCAGAAGCTGTGAAAGTTTGTCTTTAATTAAGTCCAACCAAGATACACTGGGGCTCAGTAGGCTCATGCTTTTGCTGCTAAGGTAAGAAGGTAAGGCATCACTCCATTCTGTTTGCTAAAATGAGGATTCAGCATGCACTGTGTAATTAAGGGTTGAAAGGAGAAAAAAATGAAATTGAATTAAACCTGACAGCATAATGCAAAGAATCAATAGCTTTATTTGCTGCTTAATGATGATGATACTGTTCTTATTTCATTATGTGTGAGTCACAACCAGCTTTTTGTTAGCTTAATTGTATTCTTTAGCAAGTAAACTGAGGCATACAATTTACTAGCAACAACCTGTTAAAAAACACTTAAGAATGTCATCAATTGGTCCTGAGCAGTGAAATGAATTTGCTTATCAGCACACTCGATTATTAAGACATGACATTCTTTTTCTTTTCTTTTTCTTTTTTTTCTTTTTCTTTTTCTTTTTCTTTTTCTTTTTCTTTTTCTTTTTCTTTTTCTCTTTTTTCTTCTTTTTTTGCAGTAACATAATAAAGATTCTTTTGTCTGACAGGACCGAAAACCCAAACATCCTCTGGCAGTACATCTTGTGATCTGATCCCTACAATGACCTGTTTCAGTTTTCATGTTTGGGATTACAGAGTAAATCCTAGATCACTCTGTCTCTGTGAAGTGACTCCAGCTTTTGGCAATGGTTGAACAACACTGTATTTTTTGCCTTTCCTTTTCGTGGCCTCTCTACCAAAAATATCATGTAAAAGAAGCAGAAAGAGGAACAGAAGTGGGTGAGAAAAGAACTCAAAGGAGACAGCTGAGGAAGGAATGACTGTCACAAGACTGAAGGCATTGTAGGTGGTTTTTTTAAGCAAAATGGCAATGGGAAACATTCATTCATTTTATTCTGAGGTCTTACACAGTGCTTCAGCTTCGGAGAGGTTTAGTTATGGTGAATCTGGGAAGGGACACAGCTGTAAATAAGTTCCAGTAGACTGCAGATGCAAGGAGGCACTGGCAAAATGAGAAACAGATACAGGGTAGGCAGTGGCCAGTTTCTTTATTTCTCCTCTTTCCATTTGTTTTGCTCACAATTCCTCTTTCTTCTCTGTCTGCCTCTCTGTTGGTCTGGGTCTTTTTAGCAGCCTCCCTTTTCGCTCAGCATCTTGTGAGGTCCCTAGGGGCTATTTTTCTTACAACCTGGGTGTGCTAATTCAGCACTGTAGAGGCCTCTGGGTACTTGGGGTGCCCTCCAGGACCCAGCTGAATGCCCAGAGGAGGGGTAAGGTGTAGGCCCAGCCACATCCATCCTAGGCTGAGCTGCTACAATGGGCAGGTGCCAGGGACCATTCTGGCCCACATTCCACAGCAAGCCAGGTGCGACTGCTGCTCCTCAGATTTGGCTGGAAGTGGCAGGACTTTCTGATTGAAATACATTAGTTTACTTTTGCTAGAAAAGCTCTCTTTTCCCTCCCTTTTGTGCATTCTGCAGTACTTGTGCCACCTCTGGACATTCCTGTTCCAGGGCAGCAGCGGGACTATAATCATTACTGCCATTTTCCAGTGCCTTTGCCTTACAGGTCTGCCTTTAGCACTGGTCTCAATTACCAGGGATTGCATATTTGAATATTACTCTGAACTGCAGAAGTGAGGAGCTTTAAACAGCTCAACAGTCACATCACAGCTGAGGCCTAATATTGTTTTCCTCTAATCAGAAGATCTTTGCTGTGGAGAGGTGTTGAGGTGGCCCTTACAATGGGGTGCCTGCACAGAACAGACAGATTTTCATAGTTTTGTAGAACCTGCAGATTTCCTTGGGGACCTAATGAATTAAACATTAAGCCAATGTATGTCGGAGTAGATAGAATTCCGTTATTAAATTATGAACAAAAAAGTAAAAAGACATCTACATGTGAAGACCTGCAAGACCTCTATATCCCACAGTGTAACTGGGAGTGTTAAAATGTGGTGTTCTCCTAGGAAGTCCTGCTACAGCAAAAATCACATTGTGCATGTCTGTGATTATTATTTCATGTGTGATTTTCTGCATAACATACATTCAGCTTGAGAGTAAAGTGGATATTTGTTTCCTGACTGCAGACCTTGCAAACCATATGTACACCTGGACTGGCAAAGTCCTTTAAGCAACTACCAAGCATGAATGGCTAATTGGCAAAACTGCACTGCTGCTGGACCTCGTACAGTTCTGCTGGCCTCACTGCAATTAGTCAGGTTGCGACTAATTAGCTCTCTGTAAACAATTCTGAGGATGATGCTTATGATAGAATAGAAACCTCAGCTTCTGTCTGCCTATCTGCATCAAGTCTGCAGGACAAAATAAAGAGAAAAGCAACAGGAGAAACTCAGAGTTTTGTTAGACCCCCTGAGCAAGAAGATGCTCTTTTTATGTGGTAATTTTTCACAGTAAAGTTACATACAAATGGATCAAAATCCCCCTCCTCCCCTGTCTTTAGGCTGTTGAATGCCTTATTAGGTACTTTTCTCCTAGAGACACGGAATCCCTGACAGAGGACTATCAGCCTATTGGAATGATAATTCAGGATCTTCCCTCCAAGTCCATGAGCCCTTTTCTCATACACAAGGCTAGAAAGGATTTTAAGGGCACTGCAAACTAAAATATACTGCCCAGTTCTTTCCACGATAGCTTTTGGGAATAAAGAAGGAAAGTGCTTTGGGAGCAATTGGTGTCCATTCCCTTCCATTGCCATGCATTCATTGTCTTCACATTGCTCATGGCTGGTATTTGCTACTTTCCTTCTATGAAAGCTGAAAATGGGAGTAAGGGCATCATCCATTTCTAAGGAGGCTGTGAAGATAAATACAGCTAAAGCTTGTCAACAGCTTGGGTAACTGTGGACCAGAGAGCTGGAGACCATAGACCTCCGTGCTGTGTACCCAGGAGTTGGTATTTCAGCGCTGGCACATGCCAATCTTTTTCCACCTAGAGGAGAATCTGACACTTAAACAGCCAGGAAGGATTACTTCTGAAGGTCTCTCTAGCCCTTCAAATCAAGATATGGAGGCCCAATGTCTGATTAAATAATATACCAGGACTGGTTTTGCAGAGATTTCTGTTTTGTGAACTGTTTAAATTGCTTTAAATACAATGGAAAGTAAAGGTTACTTTTGTTTTGTTTTTCTTCTCTGAAAACTTAAATAAATGAAGAAAGAATAGCAGAATTAGAAAGAACCTTTACATTCAAAACAAGAGGGTTGACTAATTTTGAATAAATAATAACACTTTCCTGTGCTTAAAGATCCATTAAGTAAAATCAAATTGCAAGGTCCTGATTATGATGAGATAGCTGCGGTATGTTAACAGCCTTTGTCTGTACCTGAGTGGGAGTACAGAGAGGGAAAATGCTTTCACAGAAAATAAAGCAAACAGCACTGTTGTGTTTGCAAGGATGTAAGGAGTCTGCAGATGAGGGAGGTAAACAATTGCTTTTATTAATAGCAGCAGATCAATGCCAGTAGATTAGAAGAAACTGGGAATAAAGCAAAAAACAAATATTTTTTCTAGTCACATCCCTTCACCTGCATTGCTGAGCACAATCCCTAGCTATGAATGGAAGCAGTAACATCCCCTACCAAGTATGGACTCAAATTTTGAGACCTAATAAAAAATTTCCCCAGATTTATACACTAAACAGAAAGTAGCCATGTGCATACACTGAGGATGCTACATCTAAGGATGGAAGAGAAGATTAATGAGTAAATGTCTCAGAAAGTGCTCCTCTTTGTCTCTTCAGTTTTCCTCTGGGAAGAATAAACTAATCCAAACCAAGAGAGGTTTGCTTACTGGCTTTTCTTGGCTAGGAAATAGCTCCAGCTCCAGCTGCTTCACCTGTACTCATGGTGAGAAGCAGGAGGTGGGAAGTAGGAGCTCCTGAAATTTCTTTCAGGCTGCAGCCAGAAAATGATCACAGCTGATGAAAAAGGAAAGGCGTAGAGGCAAAGATGTGCATCGGGGACTTTTGACGGGGTTCTGGGAGCTAATTATGATGCTAGCTAGGCTAATTAGTGCTGAGTGTCATTGATAGTGTGGACGCTTTGGGCTTGTCTCTTCAACTTGTCAACAGGTGCCTGAACACGAGCCAGCATGTGCCCAGGGGGCCAAGAAGGCCAATGGTTTCCTGGCCTGTATCAAAAATAGTGGGGCCAACAGAACCAGGGCAGTGATTGTACCTCTGTACACTGAGGCTTTATAAGGAGCAGCTGAGAGAGCTGGGGTTGTTTAGCCTGGAAAAAAGAAGGATCGGGGAGACCCTCTCACTCTTTACAACTGCCTGAAAAGAGGGTGTAGCCAGATAGGGGTCAGCCTCTTGGAGGTAACAAGTGACAAGACAAGATAAATGTGGCCTCAAGCTGCATGAGGGGAGGTTTGGATTGGATATTGGGAAAAATACCTTCATGGAAAATGTTGTCAAGCATTGGAGCAGGCTGCCCCGGGGATGCGGTGGAGTGACCATCCCTGGAGATATTTAAAAAATGTGCAGATGTGGCACTTGATTTAGACATGGTTTAGTAGTGGACTTGGCAGTGCTGGGTTAATACTCAGACTTGATGATCTTAGAAGTCTTTTCCAGCTGAATTGATTCTATGATTCATTGGTGTTGGAGAGCTGTAACCCTCAGAGGCTACAAAAGGCTGTATGAACCCCTGTCCTGCCAGCGTGTCAGTATAAAAGCTTCCAGAGAAAAAGGAAAACCAGAGTTATTTACATAGGCAGTTTAATGGGAAGACAGCCATGGCTATACCAGATATTTTGCCTATGTATTTACTGGAGAAAGTCTCATACTTCTCAAGGCTTACACAGTCTTGTCATTTGGGAAGCAAAGGTGCAATTTAGCATTTTTCTCTACAAATATTTATAAAGTTCTCTCTATATAATTATATAATAAGAATCAAATTCAGAACTTACAAAAAATAAATGAATGGTCTAACTTCTGAAAATTTAAGTTCAAGATATTAAACTAATAATTAGAAAATTATTCTCTTAACAATTCCTTCACTATGTTTTGAATATTTGTTTTTTTAATGTCAGCATCTAATTGACATTAACATATCTGAGACTTTCCATTTGTTGTTGCATATATATCACTGCAATATCGGTGACAAAACCTTAGCTCCTATCTGGGTCAAAACATTCACTTAATGATTTGATAAATTTCTCTATTTTATCTTTCCTAGAAGATCAATAGTAATCAGCTCCTGAGGGAAGTTAACTAGTCAGATCACACATTTCTGCAAGACTATTGCCAAATTCTGTGAAAACTGCAAAAGGGTTTCTGTTTTGCAAATTCACACAGAACCAAATTTTTCAATACTGATAAATGTTGTCATGCAGTTCTCAGTCACGGAGAATTCAGACTTCAGCACAGGATGCTACAACTAGATGATATGCTATTGAAGAAATAATGAAAGCTAAATTACACTTAACAAATGAATAACAAGAGCTCTTTCCCATTATCCTCTTTATATTATCCTGATCATGTGGTATATTGAAAAATTCAGTCATTCAAAATGGGTATCTCATTTCTCATTTTACACTGAACATAATTTGAGAGAAGAAAAGGTACATACTTTATTTGGGTTAATCAGCTGTACATGTCTTAGGGGAAATAATTTGCAACTTGCAGTTCTAGGGAAAAAACCTCAGAGGGTGCAATGGATCACACACACCAAACAACATTCAAAAATGTCCTGCAGATACAAGAAAAGGAAACACCATAGTGGAATGTATGAACAGGAAAAAAGCAACGCATCTGAAACAGCCTTTCCATTGCACTTGGCACTAAGAGGCTTCATGGGGGCTGCATTCAGATTTGGGCACCATGCCTCAACCAGTGTGTGGCTCAGCTGGAGGGAAGGCAGAGGTAAGCACCGAGGCAGATCAGAGGTCTGGAAAACGTGACTTCAGAGGAAAGTCTGCAGTTAATTAGCCTGAAGAAGGAAGTACTAAGGAGGCAACATCACAACAGTCATCAAAGCCATAAAAGTATGCTGTGGAGCAGAGAGGCAAAGCTCACTGTCTGTGCCCACAGTGGATGCCTGACTCAGGAGTCTTCCCTGCCTGTAAGGGAGGATTGGATCACATGTGACCTTGCAAGGACAAGGCTTATCAGGCACTGCAGAAGGTTGCATGGGGAAGCTCTTGCACCCCCATTCCCAACAATGTTTAAATCCAGGCTGGATTGGAGGTATAATGTGTGCAGGCAGGAGTGGGCTCTTGACTCTGCAGCCCTGCTTTATCTCCATTTTAGAGCTGTACAAATGCTGCTAGACCACAGCAGGGTGCTGACACCTGTCCCAGGCTCTCACCTGTGCCAGTGGTAGGCAATGGAAGTTTCAAAGGATGTGAAAAAGCTATGTAACACAACAGTGGAACAAACTAGATGTTGAAAAAGTGTTAGTATTTAGCTTCCTTTTGGAAGATTATGGCTTTATGACACATTGCCTTTTTAAGCTGACCCAGGGTAACAACAGACATTCTCAATGTATATATACTTTTCTACCCTTTTATCATTTTTTACTAGATGATTTGCCTCAGTGGTAACTAGTGGCAGTGAATTCCATATTTAACTGTACTTTTGGGTAAAAATATATCCCATCTTAGCAGTTAGTTATGAGTTATAAAGAAAAGGTAATTAGGAGTTCCCAAGTTGCCTCCTCTACATTATTCATTACTCAGTGTACTTCTATCATGCTCCATGTTATTTATTTAATCTCTGGGCTAAGGAGGTTCAAGATTTTCACTATCTTTTCATATGGAAGTCTTTTTGTGTCTGCAGTAATTTTCATCACTGGTCCCTGAATCATCTCTGCTGAGCAGCATATGCAAATCTTTTTTTTTTTTCCCTAACTGAAGCAAGGGAAGAAAACGCACGGGTATTTTTAGTTTTTTTGGGGGCAGGGAGGGAAGATTTTATGTTCATGTTTGTTTTCAGAACATTCTTTGCCTGGCTGATTTTCCACAGATTTCAAAATATATGGCTACAGTGGAGGAATTACAGACAGTTCTGCAAGTTTGTTCTGAACCTGGGAAACAGTGCGTGCAAAACATATTCATTTCTTTGTCTGTATCGATCCTTCTTCATTACTTAAGTCTTAAGCCATAAAATCTGATGGTTAGAAAAAATTCTGATGACCCATATTTAGCCAATTAAAATTTCTGTTACAGGTGGCATGTATTCTTCCATTTTAAAAGCATAGCAAAAAAACTGAATTCAAGATTATTATTTTCTCTAGTAAAATCTAAAGTTAATCTAATTAAATATATGGAAATACAGAACAACATGCAAAGTACTGTATGCTCTCTTCTGCTTGTCTGTGATGTATGAATGGGACCCTTGTATTTCTTGTTGTTGTCTCCTATCTTTTAAGAACTATGTGGATTTTTCAACCACTATGTGGTGCATGATGATAATCTGCACTTTTGTTTCAATTCTGCACTTTTGCTCCAAAGCAAATTGCTAGCACGAGTACAAGTCTTGACTCCTAATAGGCAGGCAGAGGCTGAGAAGACATGACTGCGCCCTAAACTCAATGCCAGCCCCATACCCTTGCTAGAGGAGCTGACTGGCAATGTCAGAAGCACAAAACTGACCCCATCAGCAGAAGTAATAGTGACAGGGGGGTCTGATAACATCAAGGAGGTGAGGAAGGTTCCCCCAGGCAGAACATCATAAGGGCATCTTCAGGAGGAAAGTGAATCTCAAGCTTCCTTAGAGCATAGTTGGTCTCTGTGGGGTATCGAACGCTGCCTTATCAGGTAGCAAACCAGGGTGTTTAAAAAATGACAACGCTACCGTTGTGGAAAGTGATCAGCCGGGCATACTCATTTTATCTGCCTTCAGGTCTTCCTGTCACAGAATTATAGCATAAAAGATGACATTTTGTTCAAACTTTTTACTGATTTGCATTACAGTTAGAGATAGACACAGAATTCTAATATCATCTATGGGTTGCCTCGCATTTGAGGGCTTATGTCAGATCTTTTGGGTTATATGAATATTTTCTTTGATGTAATGATATTTTCTATTCTTACAAGATCCATTTAAAAGACAAAGAAAAATCTCTCTTCAAAATGTGTAGTTAATGAAATATCAGTCTGTGTCACCTAATGCATTGTGCATTTCATAAATATATATTACAAGTTAGGACAGCCAGCTTTCCTGTGCTCAGCTCAATCTAATTCTTTGAGATCTTCTGGGTCACAGTAGTTTTATTTGAGAAATACAGACATAGTGTTGCAGCTGATCAGCCTTTTGGATATTACATTAATGCAGATAACCCATAAAGAGAGCAGATGGACTCAGTACTCCCAGCCTCTGAGTACTAGAAGTATGCAAGTACTGATTTTATTTATTTGATAATTCATGCATCAAACTACAGTTTAGAACAGATTCCTGTATCACTGGCTGCTCCTTCTAAGCCTCTATAGATCTGTTATAACTATATGCACGTTGGACTGCAACTTCTGAATATTCAGATCTGGTAGGGCTGTTTTTCTTCACTTTGTGGTGTTTTATACGGTAATAGAGCAAGAAACTACTTTTTCCCCCCCCTCCCTAAGGTAACATGAATCCAGTCCAGTCTGCTGCACAAAATTTGTTTTAAGAGTTAGCAAAAGTCATGGAGAACACAAGATGTCTGACTGGAAAGCCCAGCAAATGTGCTGAAATCTGAGCAGCAGGCACAAGAACTTAAGATCTTGAGAAATCAAGGGTATAGAACCAATGTGCTGAGAAATAAGCTGAAAAAATAGAGTGGACATGCTACTCCACCTACCAGAGCTCTATTTGGAAAGCTGATTGGAAGAAATTATAGTGAGCATAATACAGGTATGCAGATACAGGTGTGTTGGGGACACCTCCTCTGATCTCACAAGTCACTGTGGGACTTTACTTTCCCTGTTCCTGGAAAATTATAAGATTGAACCAAGCAAGCATCAGGGGGTTCTAGAGGACATGAGCAGTTTTTTTGCCTCAGAACTACTTCTGGCCAGGATCTATTGTGCAATGAATGAATGCCTAGTTCTCTCCTTTCTTTCTATGATGTCTCTTTATTGTCCATCTCTATCCCTATTTGTTCCTTTTCTATGCTATTTGTTCTTTTTCCATACTATTTTTTCCTTTGTGTGTGATTTGGATGCTCTTATATTTTTTGTGTGCTTTTTGATGTGTCTGTGTCTTTTTTGTGTGAATCTGATCTGCTTGACTAAGGTGGCAGCTTTTGTTGCTACATTGAGCATATCATCAAAAAGGGAGCTACCAGCAAGTCAGCCCAACACCAGCACAAAAACTGAATGGGCTAAGAAGACTAGATGTGGTGCCTGCTATTCTCCAGGAGCACTGATGCAACTAAGAGCCAGTCTCAGAGTCCAAAGCCCAATTTTTCTGTCTTTGATGCTCTTTGCACCTTACTTGGCGCACATTTTGTCCTTCAGGGAACCAAAATGTGACAAACCAGCTGCAACCCAGCCCAGATGACATTTTATCTTTTCTTTAACAAGAGCAATTACTATAATCTCTAATATCAGTCAAATGGTTGCCAAATGGTCTCTGTACAGCTAAAGTCTAAGGAAATATGGCATATTGCTAAAAAGAAGTTACTTCACTGTTTATATGTCAGAGGCATTAATCTTCTTCTTTTCTTATTCTGAATTTTTTATTAAAGGATGATAGATTTTTAGGCTAGTTGTTTACCATGGTATTAAATAGACGGAGATTTCTTAGATTTTTAGGCTAGTTGTTTACTATGGTATTAAACAGATTGAGATTTCTTCTGTCAAAACCATAAATGTATTTAACTGTATAATGTTCTGAAGTGACAAGGTTGTGCTAACACCCCTAAGCCCAATGCAGAATTCAGCTGTTCTTCCCTTCATGCCACTCTATGTCCCAGGAAGCACAGAAGCTATTTCCAAGCTAAATTTCTCCCTGTGCTCACAGCCAGACAATTTTCCCCACCTCCTCTCAGATTGCACTTAAGTTACGTTTTCCCACTGGTAGACTGAGTACTGCTACCCTTCTCTCCTGCAAAGCAGGCTTTGGACATGACACGAAGGCTACTCCTCCTCACAGGTCCCAGGCAGAACTTTCAGTGGCTGCCTGCTCTTCCAGAGGGATGGAAGTCCTGTCTTTAGAAGTCCAGCCTATTGACTAATTTCTGGACTACATTCTTGCTTTTCTGCCTTCACATGGGAGGCCTGCCTTTGATGCTGTAAAGCTGACTCCCCATCAGCCCCCAACACAGGGAACTGGAACTCAAAAAAAGGGCCTTGCCTGCACCCTGGACGATCTGAGCTGCTCCTGTGTGATGATGCACCAAGCTGAGTGCATGATGGTGCAGTGCAGGAACTCTAGGCGCAGCACAGATGCATACAGGGCCTGCACTGCTGCATCCACTGGGAAGGGAGCTGCATGGAACAGCAGCTACTAATCCAAGAGCCTTTGTATTGATTCTGAAAACATGCAGCCTCTGCTACCATTGGAATTTTGAGTATGCCCTGAGAAAGTCAGCTCTGGAATGGAACTGTAAGGCTATCTTAACTTTTAGTAAATTAAATACTGGTGCCTGGGCAGTGGATGGTGGTAATCTGTCTTTCAAGACTGTCAGAATAGTCCCCAGTCTCATCAAATGTTTCATGCCTACTGGTCTCAGTGGCAGACAGCAGTCCTGGGCATGTTTAATTAACTAGGATAGATGCAACCTCAGGCTGCTTTTATCATCTGCTCAGATGCTGACTGGCTGCATTTCTCACTCTCAGACCTGATTCTGCTACTGCTGAGTACCTGAGTATTTTCATTGGCATACAACTGCTGTCCCTCATAGGACGAAAACCAGTCAACAGTACCTAAACTGACATTATTTTGCAAACTGATAGAAATAAATATGCAAATATGACATAGTAACTTATTCTGTAGGAGTGTGTGGGTCTGTGTCTGCATGTGTCTGTGTGTAGTGTCTTCTGAAACTCCCTAAACTCTCAATAAGCTCAGGCAATCATCTCTTGTTACCTATGGTTTTGTTAAAGTACAACTTTAAATAAAATGTGTCAGATATTGTAAACCTGAGCTTATGCAGGTGTTAAACCTACTTATTTTTTACAGATAATGTTGGCAGGTATATGTAGCATATCAGTTCTTAATGTGAAGTGATAATACTTCTGTGTGCCTTTAATGGTTCTGAAATGAAAGCAGCTGATACGTGTGCTCTCGCCAACACTCAGATGTTTCCAACTTAAAAATTTTAATTTGAAGAGAATAACAAAAAGAGCTCATCTACCTCATTAACTAATGCTATGCAACATTTCATTCTGAAGAACAAAACAATTTTTAAATTATAGGAGTCTTGAAAATAGCCCAAACAAACTCATTCCTATTTTCACACATTATAAGCAACCTGGTAAGAAATTTATCTGAGTTTTTCTTTTTTTCCTTTGGATTACAATGTATTAACAGCATTAACAGTGCAAAATTAGCACTATGAAGAACAGGAAATAACTGCTGCAAGGAGAGGTTGTACTACAAAGCATCAACAACATTGCAAGCAGTTGTCTGACATTAACTTAACCTTTTTTCTTTTAATACTCATTAAAAATATCAGATCAGTAATAACAGAAGCAGAGCACTTCTGGCTCTATCCAGACAGCAAAACCAAAGGCTTTTGTCACCTACCATAAAAACACATCATCTGTGCATCCAATTGCAAAGGTGTTTGCAACCATTCAGTACTTTTTCTCTAAGATTACAAAGAAGGTCATGCCAGCTGAAAAACTGGAGTTTTGTTCTACTATGATATAAAAAGTCAGCTATAAAACATTAAGTCTTCCTGAGAGGAAGACAGGCAAACAGCCAAAACCAAACAAACAAACAAAAAAAAAATACTTGAAGCCGGATTTGTTTTTTGGCTCTTCAGCACTGAAATGGACGAAAATTAATCAAAACATCCCCACTTCACTCTTCCTCCTCCCATTCTTTTCACTTTCACTGAAAAGAGATTTCAGTGCTTTGTGAAGTTTTTGGAAGACAAAAAAAGTAATAAATAAAAATTAAAGCTTTAAAAGTAAACTTTGGAGCATTCTACTTGAATGTACTTGAAGAAGTAGGAAAACAGGCTTCAAGTCTCTGCTTTGAAACAAGGAAAGAAGGAGTATCTCAGATTGGACTTCCAAAGCTAGAAGGTCCTAAGAAATTTGGTTATGCATTGCTTTTAATCTCTCATGCTTATTTTATGCCACTTTGCATAAAAATTAAGTGTCCATGGGAAGAAAAGAGAAAGGAGAAGGACTTTGTAGCTCTGCAGTAAGGATACTCACCTGAGAATATGGGAAGCTGCTTTCAATTTCCACTCAAAATAATATTTGCCTGTTTCACACACTGGAGCAACAGTGCTGGGATGCAGAGCAAAGAGAATGCAGGCTTTCAGATGGAGGAGAGAATTGATTGAGATTGCTGGGATCCTCTTAGTGGGCATCAGTTTCATACCTCCTTCCTTTTTAGCTAACACACTGCGCTGTCCAGCCAAGCAGTTCTACAGGTACAGCCTAGATTCACAGTTATGTCTGGAAATGGCATATTTTGGAAAAGCATTATTTTGCGTATTTAAATATACCAGCAGGCAGATAGATTTTCACCCTAATTTTCACCAATCATTTTTGAAGACAGAAAAAAATATGTTTCTGAGGTTGGCTGGTTCTACATACTATATTCAGAGCAGGCTAATCATTTTCCATTTTCTAAGTCATGCAGTAGAGTTGGTTAAACTTTAGGGAGCAGTTGTATGTGC
Organism: Irena cyanogastra; assembly: GCA_013397155.1. Taxonomy (NCBI): domain Eukaryota; kingdom Metazoa; phylum Chordata; class Aves; order Passeriformes; family Irenidae; genus Irena; species Irena cyanogastra. The sequence goes on from VWZV01005811.1 coordinate 1,084,858, forward strand.
AGAGACTTACTTTTAAACTGCTGACACACTGCAAACTGTGAAAGCACCATTAAAAAAATTAGCATTTCTCAATATAGGTCTCTAAAACACACACATAGTTTAAAATAAATTGACTGAACATTTAAACCTGCTTAATTTTGGAATCAATTCCACGTTTGAAATAATCTACAAGTTGAAACAGCTGAAGCATAAAATGTATTTGAAACCGAACAAGTTTAAATATTGAATCAATTTTGACATAAATGTGTTTGCATATTAACGCATTAAAAATGAATCCAGTTTAAATACTAAGCTGATGAGAGAAAAAGCTGTGCTAGGGAAAAAAGATTAAGGATGACCACTAAAATTACAACATGCTCAAATATTAGAAAATCCTGCAGTTTGTTATTTAATCTTAGTGAAACAGCTATGGTTAAAGGAAAAAGAAAAATCCACTAAGCATTGGTATGTAAGAGAATGAGTGAGGCATTTGAGAGCACTGAGTGGTGATGGCTGAGGATTTTCTTAACTAAGATTTTGCTCGGTGTTTACCTGATTTCAAGGGCCACCCTACAAAATTGTCTTCCATTTGCAGCTCTACTTGTTTTTTAAATATTTTTGTTTGTTTTCTTAACTTTTGGCTTCCCAAAGGAGTGAAGGAAGGGCCCACAAACCTCACCCTTCTTCTCAGCAAGAGTGCTCACAAGCCACAATTCCTTGTACTCACAAGCCACAACTCCTTGTACTCACAAGCCATAATCGTTTGAGGGGTTACCTGTAATTAATCAGGACTCAAAACGTTGGCTTTCTTCATGTAATGAAATCACACCACATCAACCTCTCCGCAGCCTGCCGCAGACTGAGGGGAAATTGCATGTGCCTTGCACCCTCCTGTCCAAGGAAAGAGTAAACTAAAGGTCACGGCATGGCCTTGGTCCTCCTTTGGCTATACCTGTGTGTGCAGGATGTACTCTGGGGCATAAGGGGAGGAGGTGAAAAGGGAAGCAACAGTAGGGTAGAAAGTTCTGCAGGTAAAAAGGACAATAAAGGCAGTGGACAAAATGTGCTCAGGCAAAAAAAACAAACCAAACCAAACAAAAAAAAAAAAAAAAAAAAAACAAACCCCAAACTTACATGCTACCATAAGCATTTTCCTTAATTAAGAAGTCAGGCTAAATGAGGGCCCCATCCAGCTGCTGGAGGCTGGTAACACTGGCAGGAAGGAACGTGTCTTACGGCTTGCCAGCTTAGCGCTGCTGCTAGAAGCAGCAGCAGGTTCAGTAGCTCAGCCCACATTTTTCACCTGAATTCAGATGACTGAATATTGCCAGATTTCATGCTATTTAGTCAATTACTCACTTGGGCTGCTCATCCTCTGTTGGGAAAGCTGCACCCACCTTGCTCTGCATGCTGCTCTTTACATTCTGCCTCCAATGTTAATTCCACAGCCAGAGGGAGATGATTATTGCTTAACAATTTCACCTCTGAAACTGCCCCTTTCTCCACGGCACTGCCCAGTGCTGTTCCTGCTGCAAAGAGCAGAGCTTAAATAGATGTTCCGGATAAGGAATATGCTCAACAGGCAGCAACAGAGTCTCTGGAAAACACCCTGCAACCACAAGCTAACAGCATAAAACCCTCGATGTGGCAAGTTTTGGTGCTCACCAGGTCTCTTGAGACCTGCTTGCCATTTCTGCGAGACTTCACAGTGCTGACTTCTACTAACCTCAGTGGCAAAGCCCATACACCGCCACAACATCTCTCCTTGCCCTAGGTACAAGAAGGCAGCATTTTTGTAAGGATAAGTGAATCAAGGGTCTGAAGTCTTGCATATCTGGAATGCTCAGTCCATATTCACCAAAATAATTATTACTGCAAATACTAACAGTCTATAGGCTAAATCATTCCTTGAGGAGACGAACCTCTGGAATGGAGTCCGCTTGCTATTGAAGTTTCAGAGGATGGCAGTTTTAGCTCTTTGCACTCTCTCTGTGGAAATCTCAAAGTTATTTTTTACCAGAATTTTATTTTAATAATCGAAAAGTTTATGCATAACAAGAACTATTGTCTGACAATGTGAATTCGAAGACCATTAAGCTGTGATTATCAAAAGATAATCAGTCCCCTGCCCCACAGCTGTGGAACTCTCCACTCTAAGAGCAGGGCACACCCATCCTATCACTTCTATCTGTATTTTAGGTATTTGTCTGGATATTTTAAATAACAAATATTAGAACCTGAACATACAGTATTTTTCACTACTCTTCATCTTCACTTCTATAGGTTCTCCTCTTGGTCATAAGAATGGCAGAGTTTTACTCTGTGACATGTTACATGTCACAGAGTAAAATAGGCTCACTGTAGTTTACTCATTTTATTTGGTTTAGGGTCACAGAGAGATTTACTAATATTAAAGAGTGGGAGCAGGACCTCAATAATTTTGTCAGCTGCTTAATAGTCTTCTTTTGTTTAAATGACCGGTGATCCATGAAAATGGATGATCCATGAAGTTGTTCCCAAAGTCTTATGAATACATTTGCACCACTTGACACAAGAGCAACTCATGGAAGGGCTGCATGGCTCTGAGTGCACAGGAGCACAGGGAGTCTGGAGGGCAGCAAGACAACTACACCTGTTTTGCACCACAGAGAGCAGATGCAGATGCTTTGTACATGCTAAAGAAAACTCCTCCAGAGCATTCTAATGTTTCTTTCTGAGACAAAGGCCCTTCTGAAGCACATGCTGGAGAGCTGTATCTCCACATATGCTTCTGTGGGAGAAGTCCCAAACAGAACTCATCTTGGTGATGTAAAGCAATATCCTTTATTCTTTCAAGTGAGGAGAGGTTATCATTAACTTTTTTGGGGGTAAAATCTAATGCAGCATTTTTGTCAGCCCCAGCTGTGAGGACTGGCTCTGTTGGACAACAAGAGCACAAGACCTCCTCCTTCTGCATTAATTTTCTTTAATTTCCTTCATTCATTCTCTGACAACCTTTCCTTCATCCTTTATTGCATGTGAAGCATTTTCTGCATAAAAGGAGTGAAGGAACTTGATCCTGCTTCTTCCTATCTCAGACTGAATAGGTTAAATTGCCATGGTTACCTCTCCTGTGCTGCTAGGCCTTGAAATACATCTCTATTTCACTTTAGCTTTCCAAGCTCAAAGCTGAGCTCTAGACAAATTTAGGAAGACTTTTCATCAGGATATTAGCTCCCCTCCCAGAAGTCCCCTTTTGGGTTTTGTTCATGCCTCCAGCTTCCTTCTGTGCCTGTTTAAACCAACAGTTGCAGCAAACCTCCAAATCAACAGCCCTGTCAGGATGAATAATCTAAAATTAATGTGCACTTGTCGACATGCATTACTGTTCCTGACAGAGACGCGTTGCCGGCGCTGGCTACAAACCGACAATCCTTCAGAAGAAGTTTGCTCACTGCAGACCGAGGGCTGATGGAGAGCCAGGATAGGGCTGGGAGTCGGATTTCAGATGATAAGTACAATGGTTCCTGACATATAAGACTCAGAGTGAATTCACCAAAGACCAGGCTGCTTACTTTTTTTCCTGCTGTTTGCTTTATTCTCACTGGTGATGGTTATCGCATTTATACAGCACCCCCTGAGAAATCATCTAGATGGGTTTTGAACATCTTGTTTTTACCACCCTCAATTTCAAGTTGTGGAGCAGAAGCGTGAATAATCCAGCATACCACCACTGTTACATTACAAATACATGCTTTAACTTTGTGCTTGGTGCTCCCACTCCTACCTCTTTTTTTTTCCTATCCTTAGCTCTTGCAACCCTTTCTTGACAGCCAAGTGTGCTCTTTTGCAGTGCTGTGGGCAAGCTGCAGTGAGAGATGGGGACTTTGGACCCAGAGAAATGCCATTTGTGAGACCAGTTTAGGGTCACAGTGGTTAGTACTACACCTGCTGAAGTAATACAATCAAGCTGAAATGAATAAAATATGGCTCTGATTTTTTTTTTCTTTTGATTTTGCCCTTTTTTACATGGCTCAATAATCAGCATTCAGCATATTGCTGCATTTTTAAAGTTAACTGTTATGGAATTAATAAATTCTTCTTCATGAATACCAAAGGACTTGGTCTTTTGCAATTTAATAGGTAACAGAGTCACTTTAAATAAACTGTCGCTTAGCTTTCATATGTCAACACACTTGTATGAAAATTGAGAAAGGCTTTTATTTTTGGTTTTGCTTAAAGCTTCTCACTCACTCACTCACTCACTCACTCACTCACTCACTCACTCACCCTCTCTGCTAAGCCACAGCTTGTGCACATTCCTTTGTCTTCCAAATTTTTCCATTCCAGGATGACCTGGCAATAGTGGCATGGTAGTTCACATGAGGATGACCTTGTCGGGGGATCCAGAGCACGTCTGAAAGCCCAGAGGCAAAAGGTCTGCCTTGCTGGGGGAAAGAACATTTGGGGAAAGAACAGGTGCACTGCTCCTGCCAAAGGCAGCTGCAGCCTGGCTGCTTTGCTCCCTTCGACCAAAGACATCCCTGGGTGCCCAGGTCCACCCCACCAGCACCCTGCTCCTCCCAAACTGGGGCTAAGCTGATTTGAGACAGAAGTGACTTGTGAAGGCCTGAGCACTGCAGCCCTCGTGTCCATGCCTTACACCAGCTCCCACCTGGCTCTTGTCCCCTGGCAAGGACACCATGGGGAGGAAAACAGCCTTTCTGTCCTCCATGCAGGGAGGAGGCACAGATGCTGACATTTTAGTGTCTGACTTCCTGGCTGCTCAAGGCAGTGCAGCTTTCACCTTGGGAAATACTGGCCAACCGCCTCAATCTGGCTGGATGAATCCTCAGCTGGGAAAAACCTGCCCCCAGGAAAGGCTGTTCTTTCCTGATGCTCCCCTGAGATGATCTGGCAGTCTGCCTGCCCGCTCCTGTGCCCATCCAGCCACTAGCAGGCTGGAAGAGCATCTCTCTGGCTGGCTGCTTTGGGGTGGCAGCAGGGGCAAGATGTCAGAGAGGCAGCTCTGGCAGTCAGAGAGGAGCAGCCTGTGCCTTGGAAAGTGCAGCCTGCCTGCAGGGAGGGACGTGACTGAGGGACGAAGGGAAAGAGTGAGCAGAGAGAGAGGCTGCAGAGGTTGGGGCAAAGGGTGGAAACAGCATGGGGGACTGATGGTATGTGAACAGCTTTGCAGGCAGGAGGAGTATCCCCTGATACCTCCACTGATGCTCTTCCTAAGGGATGATTCTAGGTAATTTCTGGGGAATTGTAAATTATTTTTGTTATTGTTTTTCCCTACTCTCTTTCCACTTTTCTAAGAAGAAAATTACCTAGCATTTACTAAGCTGCACAAATAGCTAGTTGGCAGCTTTCAGCATGTTTGGAAAAACATTTCCTTGGCAGAATATCATACAGGTTTGTAACTCTGAGATGACATCACAATTATATGCCAAGGGGCTCAGACTAGCATCCCAGCAGATTAAACATAAAAGAGCTACCAGCACTGTCTTCTCACAAGGGATTTATTGCCTTAGAAATACATGTTCCTGGCTGGTACTGAAGAGCAAACATCTCAGCAGCCCTTGGCTAATGATGCATGGCCCATCTATTCATCCTTTGCTGACTGCAAACAAAACTGAGGTTTGAATGTGACGTAAGCTGAGCTTTGGATGTGCAGCATGCCATTCCTTGCTCTTGCTTTGGGACTCCTGTCTATCCAGGAAGAAGCATGCTGAAGAAGATCTGAATTTGAGCTAGGAGAGTTTTAGGGACTGGAGCAATGAGAGCACATGTGTAGGGGAGCCAAGAATAAGCCGTTAAAACTGCAGGAATTAGCTCCCATTATATAGTGAAGTTTAATGGCTAGGCACACTCATTTCATTTGTGAATGTTCCTACAAAAGCCCTGGAAAGTTGAAAGCTATCAAATTTTAACAGTAAAAAAAATCCAACTTGTGCACTCAGATGAACTTTTGTCTTTAAGGTTTCAGTGGAGGGATAACACACAGGCAACAAGGTTCAAGGAGCCGTGCTTATGTGAAAGGGGAAAAGGGTCAGTTTAAATCCAGGTGGAGTCTGAGTGCTGACTTCATGGGCCCTCTGAGCCTCCAAATCATTGTCTCCAGCACTCAGTTAAGACTGGGCTGGAAACAGGCTCTGGGCTGCTGTAGGCCCAGATGTCGGTCTGCACTCTCTGTCTGTTCACTGCCCTGCAGGTCCTGGGAACATGCAGAAGTGGAGAACAAAATAAAAGTAGTCCCTGACAATTATTTTTAATGGAAAGTATAAGGCTCTTAATGAGCCATATCTCACCATATAGTGTTGGTTTTGTGTACCTCTCCATAGGAGCTAGGTGAGCCTTTTAGGTATCTTTTTTTTCCTTTTTAATTTCCCTCTTACAAAACTCCCTCAAGACAGGCTGCTGGGAGGCATCGTCAGCATACTGACTACCTGCTGCCTGTTAGAGTACAGGTTACATCTCATCAGGTAATGCCATGGCATGTGCCTATGAAGACAACATGAGGCGAGATCATGTCACAGAAATTAACAATGCAGAAAGACATTTTCTTCATTCACAGCAAGGCATTAACTTATACATCTGAGTAGTGGATTAAAGGCTTCCAGCAGTGAGATGAGGAGGAAGTAAGAGAACAAGCTGCCAACTGGTAAATATCCACACTAATTTTGCAAATGCAGGTATTTCATGTCTTTCCTAATCTAATCGTGAATGCAAACTGGATTACTGCATACGACATGACAAGAATAAAACAGCAGTAACAGACTATTGAAATTAGCAGAGTGAGTTTGCTGAAGGAATTACACTGCTGATAACAAGTCACTCTCACAATAAAGGACACTCCTAAAAAGGGGAAAAAAGCAAGTTGGACATGAAAAAAAAGCTGGAGTAGGCAGCCTTTTCCACTAAATGAGAGAGACAATTAAGAGGGTAATTCTTTTTGCACTAAGAACAGACAAATTTCCCTTCAGATGCTCACTGCATCATAGAATTTAGCAAAGCCATCTATGACTACTTGACAGGAGAATATAGGAAAGGATGTTGAAAATACCAAGGCCAGTGGAAGCACATTCACAGGGATTGGAAAAGATGGGCCCAGCAGAGATTCCTGGAGGTTCAAGGGGGAAATCTATGTAAGTGCAGAGGTTAAGAAGAAGAAGAGCTGTACACAGGTACGCCTCCTGCTCAGAGCAGTGCTAAAAGGGGTCTTGCCTGGCTTTCCAACGCCCTCAGCTTTGGGCAGCCATATAAATTACTACAAAGTTACTGTAAAGAGAAGGCACTCAAAACTGATTTTATTTCTGATATCATGTGCTACACAGAAGTGCAGAGGAGTGAGAGTCTTGCTCTGAAATCTACCTTTTATTTCTGTGTCATTTTCAGGTTATTAACAGAACCTTTACTGCCAGCAAAGATGCTCTGTTTCTCTAAGCGCCTATCTTCTGTATGTACCACGGCTGAGGTGGTACTCAAACTACAAAAATCACATGCCTGGAAGGAGAGAAGTTGCATCTCAATCTAAGCTGTGATTCTGTTCTCTGCCTGCTACAAGAATAAAAGATAACCAAAGACTGAAAACTTGTTAAGAGAGTGGATGCATAAAGAAAAGTTCTAAATCAGAGAAGGAACAGAGGAAAAAAAAACCCAAACAAGCAGGTTAAAGAAAGTTAAAGTAATTAAAAAAAATATTTTACAGGTGCCTTTTGTGGAGAAATTGGGCTTGAAAGCCAAAACAAAAAAGCTGTGACAGCAAGGAGAAACAGATTCCACAGACACAAAATAGGAGAGGGATTCTGTCTCTGCAGGAGTGGTGAGAGAAAACCCAAACCACTAACATTGTTATGGAAAAAACCAATTTAAACTGAAAAATTGAAGGAGCAGAAGTTATTTTTTCACAGGCATTGGGGTTAATGGGTCTCATAATCCCTCTCCCTCTTCCCTGCCCCAAACATGGATGTACTGCCTTCGATAACAAATGAGTAAGGCGGGGGTCGAGAGGCTGCTTTCAGGGAGCTTTGTGCAGTACCAAGGCTTCCTAGAGGAAAGACAACCTCCTCCACTGTGGCAGGTGGCAGGAGGGCTCCTTACGAGCCCTTCCACTGGAGAAACTGGGACCAGCTGCTGCAGAATGGCCAAAAAAAAAATAAAAATAGTAGGACACAGAGCACAGCCTGCAGGTGTGCAGAACAGGGAGCAGCAGTGATGGAGGACTTGGGGATGTGAAGCAGGCAATGGCCAACACTCTGAAATCACCATCCCCAATCTTCACTGCATCCTAGTGCATGGAAAACTTGCCTTCAGGAGGGAAATGTTAAAGAATACATTAAATGATCTAACTAGTCAGGCCTGAAGCAAAGAGAAGAGAAAAGAAAAAGCAAAAGCCAAAGAGAAGATGGAAAAGATCAAGTCTTGAGCTAGAAATTAATAAGCTTAAAGCTACCAAAGACAAAAATTAAGGCAGGAAACAGTAAAGCACTGGATATAGTTAAGAGAGCCAAGTGACCATAGCAGCAGGCTGATCTTTGTCCAGCTTAGCTGGTCTTCAATAAAGTTTACCATAAGGCACAGCAGAATGCTTTGGTGTTAAGAACACCTTTTGGAGTTTAAAACCAGAGGTGGTTTGAAAGGAAAGCCAAAGCGTTATGAGAGAAAAGGCCAAGCATTGGTGCTGCTTGTTTCATCGCACTCAGATGTTTTAGTCATCTCCCATATCATCCATAATCAAGAATTTACCTCTGTTGCATCTGTCTTTGCCTCTGCTCCAGACCACAACAGCACTGAGGCAGAGCAGGTATTCTCATGTTGAGGTACCATGAGGGCTAATTTGCCTTGGCTGAAAATGTTGCTGCTTACTTCTAGTTTTGTCTTGGCTGGCAATTTCTTAAGTAACTACATTTATATCTTGGCTGCAGCAAGCCTCCTGTTAAAAGTTTCTCATCGTAATACATCACTGTCATTAAAAATATCCTGTCTACTGCTGTAATGGAGAAAGATTACCCTTTTGGACATTTTTTTTTCTCAGAAGTAAAGCCTGAACTCATTTCATTTTAGTCACACTACTGATTCTTACATCTCCCTCCTTGAAAGCCTTCTATCAAGCTGCTACATTGCTTTGGGGACATGTTTGGGAAGCCATGGCTGATCTTTTAGCCCCCCATTTTCCTAGCAAGAGAGGTCTGTCTTAACTAACAAGAGGGTGAAGGAACTAAAGTACAACGAAATAAACCAATAATAACATAAATGTGAAGTAGCTTTGCTTTAGCTCAGTTTTTCGAGAAAAAACTTGCCCCTAAGCTTTCAAGGCACAGCATAGGTTCAAATCACAACCCTTCTATAGTTTTTTCTAGGTATTAACTAGGATTTTGCCCTACTTAGAAATTTTAGAGGTAAGAGATAGGAGGCTGCTTGAGGAGACCCTGCTTGAGCAGGGAGGTTGGACTAGATGACCTCAGGCGCTTGCTTCCAATGTTACCTATTTTGTGCTTCTGCAATTTGGTAACAGAATCGCTTCAGTTCCTGGAAATCATGTTAGTTTTGTTGGTATTCAAATAATATCCAATTTTAAAACCTAGGAGCTCAGAAAAGCAGCAATAAAATGACTTTGCCTACATATGAAGACAATACTTCCTACTCTATGCCCGCCACCCTAGAATTAGTCTGAAAATTACTGAATGCTCTCCAGAGCAAATCTTCCAACATAGTGGCATGACATGCCTTCCAACAAATCTCATTCCTGATTTTGTCCTTTCACACATCACACTCCTAAATCACAGGGAATGAGTCATGCCTTTCCTTTAGACATTTTTCTTTTGGTCTGATGAGAAGCCAGACTTGGTCAGGATCACTGAGAAGATGGCAAGTGGATTTTGTCCTAGAGACTGAAGATTCCCATGACTCTACAGAAGATGGTTGTGCTGATCTAAGTGGTCCTACCAGCACCCTTCATCCTCACAGTGACTAAGAAGCTATTTTGACCAATAGATTTCACCAGTTAAACGTTCACTAATGAAAAAACTAATGGCAAAATAAAACACACAAAGACTGACAATTTTCTGACTTTTGTGTAGTCTGCACTTGAGCCCATGGCCATTAAATAAAAGGCTCTGTTTTCTCTCAGTCTCTAATAATTTAGTTACCCATGCAGATGTACTGAACAATTGGTTTGACTTACAGGGGAATAAAAAGAGAATATAAGGGAAAAGGAGGAGAGGGATGGGGAAAGGGAAAAGGCAGAAGGAGAAGGGGAGAGGGAAAGAAAGCAATTAAATCAAAACCGACCAAGTTAAAGTTACCTGGAGCCTGCACTCTGCAAATAGATGCTGCAGTACAATGATTTCATGCTACCATCTTAATTTGAATTTACAATACGGTTCTAGAAAAGCCCTATCAGGGCTTTGTGCCCAACGCAGTAACAGAACTGCCCCCACCTCCACTGAAATCCATCTCTGTGCCCTGGCAGTCCATACATAAGGAAGGTGAAGGAGAGGGACAACCCTTTGTCTTTCCAACTGGCTGCTCCTGCCCATCGTGCGCTGGGTTTGCAGCGCCACAGCATTTTGCAAAGCGGCATTGCCTGATGATGCCAGATGGAAGCATTACGAGGGGAGGATGTAGCTCAGTTTGGGGTTGTCTAATAGTGCTGGCTGCAGTTCAGAAGCAAGCACTGTCCAGCTAACTCACTCATCCCAATTAAGGGTCAAGGCCTTACATGGCACTGCCCCCACGGATGCCGGCGCCGCGCAGTCGCCAGGGGAGGACAGTCAGCTCACATAACAGTCCTTGCAGAGGCACTGGTGCAGAAGCAGCTCCTCTGATAAAACTCAAAGGAGACCGAGGCACACGCGACTGATTAGACAAAGCAAGTTAATGGAACTGATTTAAAACATTCTTAATTGTATTATTCCTGGCTAATTATTTTTCCTAGTGGGAAAGAGAAAAAAACGAAAAGTCAACCAGTCAGAACTAATGAAGAAATATTGCATGGTAACTGTTTGCATTAATAATAATATGAAATGTTATGATGAATCAGAATGGTACAAACACAGTGAGTTAATTGCAGGTTGCTCATTACAGATTCTGAGACTAGGACTAATGCACTAAGTGCATAAGTGGACACAGAGTCAATTTTAAATATGAAGTAGCATCACTAATTACCCTGAAGTTTTCAGCAGCATAACACAGATCCAGATCTGACCCATGGTCTTCATTTTCTACTTGGTCTGCCCTATTTGGACAGGTAATTAGGTCAGCTGAATACCCTATTCTTTGACTTCAGCACATAAATGAAAAAGCTTTGTTCACCAGCTCATTGTGAGCTTCACCCCACTGAAGCAAGGGCCCATTCAGTCATTGACTCCAGAAGTTAATGACTTTGCCCTGTATTTTATGGGAGAGGGAATTTGGCTGTTCATTTGAAGGGCAAGGCAGGTTCCTAAAGAGAAGGAAAGCGACAGTCACTAAAAGGGACAGGCTAAGGTGAGAAGTCTGAAAAAATGTTCTGTTGGTTTGGGATTATGGGCATTATGTGGGTTGCAGAGTTTCTGAGACATAAAAGCAATTACTATTTAAACAAGCATTAAATCCAAGTCAGGGACTTGGGATTTCATCTCCAGGCCAAATAACTACAAGGGTTAGAAAGAATTTGTTTTTTTCTTCCTCCTGTACCTCCTCCACAGTATTTCATAACTGAATGAGCCCATTGGAGGGGTTTTGCTTTGTTTTTCTGGATTTTGGAAGAGGGATAACAGACTACAGGATTGTTCAAGTTTTGGCAAGGCACTGGTTTCATTACAGAAGTTTCTCCAGCAGCACCCAATCAACACAGATTTTAATTGCAGGTAAGCATTAGTTATATTGTTATTCAATAGCTATTAATAAATTTTTAAATAATAGTGTATTAGCCTGTTAACTACATAAGAATTCTATCTCCTCCATACTTATAATGAATTCAATAGTTCAAGGCATGTTCATTTCTAGGGAGGTATCTTGGTACTTGAGATTATTATCTGCTTCAGAAGTGGATTACAGCAGGTACATAGGGACTTTCTGAAAGTTAAGCAGGTACTTAACTGCTGTCCTGCAGTGGGATGGACTTCAGCACCATTAAATTCACCAAGGCAGAAACGTGCATCTTTTCTTAAGCATGTCCTTAACTGAATAGAGGCAGTGCCAGAGGACAGGGTGCTACTGAAAAACAGGGTCATGCTTATGTCTCAGTTTTAACTGCATGTGGAAGAGTTGCATCACATTAATTTTTAAATTGGCTAGTTCCAAATTCACTCGATTTTACAACAAAAAAAGGAGGAATATTCATCTGCAGTTTAAGCTGGGGTTTTTTTCCTGCTTTCCTGACATCTCTCTGCTCCCTCCTCCATTTGAGAACATGATCCCTCCCAGTGACTGCACCATTTAAAGCACAGGCTCATAAAGAAATGACATAATTTTGCCGTCCCTCTGCCTATGGCAGAGCCACCACGTGAATGTTGAAGGACAGTGCGGACTGTGGGCCTTGGAGATCCTGGATGAAGACCTACTACATGAAAAAATTGCCTGTGAAGCAGGGCCTGGGCAGGCACGCTGCCCATGGGAGGTGCAACCTCCCTGCAGATGCAGTCCAGCACATCAGATTTACAGCCCACAGTCAACTTATCTGCAGGCAAACAGCAGCTGGTTTCTGGACATGCAGCAGCCTGGGGTGCTGAGGATGTTGTTGCCACCAAAACATAGAAAATACCCTTTCCCTCAAAAGGTTTTCCCATCTGAGATCTGGGATTGGACTGTCTATACAGGACTGCATAATACAGGATCATCTCTATTGTCAGGCACAGACTGATGTGTCTCCAGAGTCTTTCAAGGCTGGGGCCTTGGGGGCTAACATAGTCACAGCCCACTCCTTATAACAGGGCTCTTTCTGCCTCTCTGTCCTGGCTAGTCATAATTAGTTTCAAATCTGTTGGACTATTCCAATCTCAATTCTTTCAGTCAGTTTCAGCTGGCCTAATTCAGAGCTGACAGCAACAGAAATCATCAGGGCCCTACATGTATTATACAAAACTGCAGCAAAGAGAAGAAAGAGCCAAGTGAATATCCCATGGAGAGATTTGCAGCAAGTTCTTCTCTCTTAATTGTGGTTCTGGCCTTGGCCTCTGCTGGACACCCTGGAGATTTGGCTGGCCAACTATCACATGGGTGGCTTGGACCTTGTCATCGAACAGATCCCCATGGCCTTGAAAGAATCTTTAGTTTTGTGTGGACACTGATGGGGCATGGAGAGGGAAAATTGAGCTGTTGTCAGGGTGGCTGAGACAATAGGAGCCACAACAGAGGCAATAAGACTACTCCAGAGAAGGCATGGGCATCTATGGGTATAAGAAACAAATCTATATGACTCCAGGCTTTTTAAATTGTGCTGCTCCTGGAACAACTTGTTAAATTTTATGATACTGACTGTATCTCTTCTGACTTCTCATTTGGAGGTTATATGAAACAAATCCCCAGTGAGCTTTCACATCTCACTATGGGACAGAACTCAGCATTTAAGAGTCAGGAAATTTATTTTACCTTTGTGGTCCCTAGTGACTTCAATTCTTGTAAGCCTGATTTCTGCTGCCTAAAATACTCCACAGTCATTTGTCACCATTATCTACTGCTTTACTAATGTTACTTAGGTAAATTATTACAATCTCAGCAAAAAATATTTTAGTATTTCCTTTACAACTTTGTTTAAAGTAGTCTTAGCAGAATTAGATTAATAAAACCTCCCTTTCAATATACTTCAAAGTAACTTCAGCAAGATATGTGCATGCTCATTATTTCTGCAGTAACAAGCAGATTGTATAAAGGTTGATTTTAACCAAGTAGCCACATCTTCCATTTCTCTTGAAAATCTCCCTGTAATGTAAGTGGTTTGGTTCACCCTTAAAATCAAGCATTTTGGTCACTGTTAACAACATACTTCATTAGGCAAGAGTACTAACACGAGATATGTTGGGTTCAAGGGTCATCTTTTTCTCTGAACATCCAAAACTGCTCTGCTTCCTTATATAACTTCCTTTTTCTGCATCAGCACTGCTCCTATTTATCTACTGGCCTGGGCCTACACATGCTTTGGTTGCCCAAAAGCTGTCTTCACAGCTTTTACAAGAAATGCCTCTCTAAGAGATGCTCTAGTTTACAGTCAGAAAACTCCTGAAGGCTCACTTCCAGTTGCTCTTTGGCATTTAATAATGCTGAATTAATGTACAAGTAACTGTAATTTGTTTATCCTCAGGTAACTACCTTCAAGAGCAAAGCCATTATGTTATCAAGAACCACATTACTGATATTACAATACCATTACCATGACCTATTGCTGCCTTAACTCTTCTCTTTCCAGTAGACCTTGTCTGAACACAGCTTCTACACAGGCTCTCAAGTCGCAGGAATGTCGACTTTGCTTATTTTGTTTGGTTCTCCAGCACACACGCACTGAATTCTACCTGAATTTAGTAACAACGGTAACAAAGCAATGCAATGGAAATCTAAATGAAGATACAAGACTAAGATTGTGTCTTCTGCAGCAATTCTAAAGCAGTGCTATTTTATATTGATCCATAGTACTTATTAAGCACAGTTCTGATGTCTTTATTAAAAGCAAAATAATATAATGCACAATGCTTGAATTTTAAAAAAAATTACTAAACAGTGTAAAAAAAGGGAAGAAAAAAATACTACATTTTATCTACTCTCTATGTGGGATATGGAGCTTCTGGGAAAAAGAATGCACCACATCTTTCCTGTGACATACAGAACCTGACAAGAAGATCTGTAACTATTTGTTGGCCGGGTCAAATATCAGGGGAAAAAAAAAAGCTTATAATTTTTGAAAAAGCTTTCCACAGAGAACAAGACTTGGTGCTTTAGAGTTTGAAGCTCTCTGCTGCATGGGTTGAGTCTTTCTACACATTTCTGTACCCTAACACCCAGCACTCTTTTAGAAATGGCTTTTAATAATAAATAATAGCAGTGTAAGATGTAGCTTAGCTCCTTTTTTCTCCAAGGTCTACTGATATTGTCTACCCTTTGCTATGTGCATTGGTGAGCCTAATATTTCAAAGGAATTCAGTGCCAAAATTCACATTAATCTCAGTGAAGCTGTACGCAGTCCTGATGCTTAAGATACATTTGATAATTTTCGATTGTACTTTTATAAGCAAATATTTCATGCTTGAAGCCTAGCATTATAATGACTGAGGTCTGCTGTCAGGGACATCTCTGCACTTCCACAATCACAGCCTTTTCCCATAACCTTTCTAAGACATGCCCATTCCAGAGCAGGAGAAAGGCAAAGGAGGAAGGAACACGTTTGCTACAGGTTCTCACTGATATCCTTCTGGAGCAAACATTGCCCACTGGTCTGAACTGGGCAAGTCAGGGGATGTAACTATTTCATTTAGGCAGATGAGAAAGGGCTTTCTTTTCCTTGCAGTCTACCAGTCACTTTCATGAAATAATTGGTTTTACTAGCATCCACTGCAATGCACTCCATAAACTGGGAAGAAGTACTCCTGAAGGCTTGAGGCAAGACTGAACACAATTTCAGAGGCCTTTTCGTAAGTGAAACCAACAATCCATGCTAAGTTAGTATTAGAGGTTCAAGGTGGAATTTCTATCCTGGATAAAAAAAATTATTCGAACACCCTTGATTCAAAGTCTGCAGCGGCTCTTGGATGGGAAAAAGACTCCAGCACTTAAAAAAGCTTTATCTCTTTATAGTTTTTCTGTTCTGCCTTCCTCACCGTGACATACATGAACAAGCTCCCCAGAGAGGGATTTCAGTGCTGTTGCAGGAACCCGACAGAAGAGTGCAGTGCATGGTAACAGAGAGCAGTGCTGATGTCACACAACAAGTCTTGTGAGCAGAATCGATACCCTTCATCGGACAGACTGACACGTCTGAAGCACAGTTATGGGTCCAAGACCTTGCCCAGCTTCATCATCTGGCCCAACAAGGGTTCCTACCTCTTGTCACTCAGCTCCCTTTGCTGGTGGGCGGTGCAGCGAGCACCTCCCCACGCCAGGCTGGACTGGGCCAGCTCTGTGATGTGTGCTGTGCTGTGCTGTGCTGTGCTCTGGTGTGCAGGCTGCCGACCCTGCCTGATGAGGTGACAACACACAAAGCCGCCTCCACCTCTGGAACTCTGTGGCATTTTTACAGCAGAGTACATCTAATGGATGCCAGTAAAAACAAACTCCGCTTGTTTTGTCGCAAGAAGTAAATAGGGTGGACACATCGACTGTATTTAGGTACTTACATTCTGCTCTAATTTTAAAGTAATGTACTTAGTATATAATTTTGTAGCCAAGAAGTGTAATAGAATGTAGTCTACTAATGCATAACACTTTTCATCCTGTATACTGTAGCCAGACAGCTTTTTGCAATCAGTAAGTAATGCACATATATTCATTAAGAACTGCAGTGTAATACACAATGTGCCCACAGTTCTCCTCCTCTATCTTCTGCATGAAGAAAAATAAAAGAAAAAAGGGTCACCTAATGTGACTAGAAGATGCATACATAGCTAAGAATGAATACTAATTGTGTGCTCAAATAAACCTATTAAAGCATTAGGGGGAGGCATTAGTAATCCAGCACTATGTACTTTAGAACAACTCACTGCCAGAAAGAAGGATAGTGAGGACAAAACTAAAATACAACAAACGAAGAAGCAAAAAAAAAAAAGAAATTATGATTTCTTTATACTAACTTAAATATTTGTAGCAACAATATGGGACTGTTTCAGTCACAAAACAGCCTGATTGAATGATAATCAAATTAATTATCTACATTAACTGAACAGTTGAGAGCCCAGGTTGAAATTTAATAAACCACACTGCATGAGGACGCTTAAAGATAAATCACAGCATGTGACTCTGTGAGCATAATTTATTTTAAAACACTGCACTGTTTCTGCAAATTGCATTTATTAAAGCTATGCAAAAGCTTCATATCCTTTCAGAGGTGAGGACATTTTGACTGTGCTGGTTCTTGTCATTTAAGATGTACTTCACAGAATCACAGAATCACAGAATGGGTCAGGCTGGAAGGGATGCACAGTGAGTCATCTGGTCTAACCTCCCTGCTTAAGCAAGGTCATCCCAGAGCACACAGGATTGTGTCCAAGCGACTCTGGAAAATCTCCAGTGAGAAAGACTCCACAACCTCCCTGGGCAATCTGTTCAGTGTGTGGTCACCTGCACAGTAAAGAAGTTCTTCCTCTTATTCAGACAGAACTTTCTGTGCTCCAGTTTCTGCCCATTGACTCTTGTCCTATTGCTTGAAAAAACAAGAGCCTGTCTCCATCCTCTTGACACCCTCCCTTCAGATACTTAGAGACATTGAAGAGATCCCTTCTCAGTCCTCTCCTCTCAAGGCTGAAGAAGCACACTTTCCTCAGCCTTTCCTCATGAGAGAGATGCTCCTATCTCTCAGTCACTTGTGTCACCCTCCGCTGGACCTGCTCCAGGAGCTCCCTGTCTCTCTTGTACTGAGGAGTTCAGAATGGGACACAGAACTCCAGGTGTGGCCTCACCAGGGCTGAGCAAAGGGGCAGGATCACCTCCCTCGACCTGCTGGCAACAATGCTCTTCCCAATGCACCCCAGGATACCTTTGGCCTTCTTGGCCACAAGGACACACTGCTGGCTCATGGACAGCTTGTTGTCCATCAGGAACCCCAAGTTCTTCTCTGCTTTCCAGCAGGTCAGACCCCAGCTTGTGCTGGTCCATGGGGTTATTCTTCCCCAGGTGCAGAACACTGCATTTTCCCTTGCTGAATTTCAGAAGGTTCCACTCTGCCCATCTCTCCAACTTGTCAAGGTCCCTCTGAGGGGCTGCAGAGCCCTCCAGGGTATTGGCCACTCCTGCCAGCCTTGTTCCATCAGTGAATTTGCTGAGGAGGCATCTGCCCCTTCATCCAAGTCATTGATGAATACGTTAAACAATTCTGGGCCCAGTATTGAACCTTGGGGGACACCACCAGTGACAGGACTCCAGCTAGATCCTGTGACAGTGATTACAGCCCTCTGGGATCTGCTGTTCGGGCAGTATTAAATCCACTTCAATTTGTGTCCCCTCCAGCAATTCTTGATGAAATTTATTTCACAGTTATGCTGGGAGGAAAAACATGGATCCAACCCTTTGCCCAAGCTTGATCCCATCCCACCTTTTCCTGTTTTCTCTCTTGAGCTCAAAGTTCCAAACACATTTGCTCCACCTATTCCCCTAACATACATGCCAATGTCCCAGGCACATGACCTCTGTATATGGCTACTCCTCATTTTCATTTGTTGTCCCTAGGCTAACATGTCCAGGGCACAGACAGCATGGTCTCAGCTGCTGGAGGAGACGTGGCCACAAGCGTGTGTCTTATGCAGAGACACACTCAGCTCCACCCAAAATGTGGGAAAGAGGATGCCAAATGGCTACTATGCCACATCCTACCAGCCCTTTGATAACAGCCAGGGCAACTAAGGGGAGTGAGGCCAACCAGACTGTGACACAGCTTCCCCCTCCTCTCCCAGCTGGCAAGACCCTGGGCACCGGGATTGTGCCAGGATGGGGGGCGTGGGGAATCACGGGGCGAGAGAAAGCAGCCTCCCAGCTGCTGCTTCCACAGGGTTTGCAGGACAGCACAGCTCTGCCTGACAGCTCGGCCCCAGCTCTGAGGGGACACCCTCCACCTCGGCCACTGGGTGCCTGTGGGATGTGGGGCAGCAGGGCTGCCAGCAGACCTATGGTGGGCCTGAGGGACAAGGGCTGAGGGTGGCCTGAGGACCAAGTGGCTCCTGGTGGTGCTGGCGTGGGAACTGTGCTCCTGTCCCATGCAGGGACATGGCACTTGTGCACACTCGAGTGACGTGTGTACTCTGGACCCACAAGGTTAATTACAATGCCACCTGTAGGAGGTACTTTCCCACAAATATGAACCTTCTGTTTTTTCCATATGCTCCCATATGGTCCAATTTTTCTTCATAAGCAGAGTTGTACTAGAGCTAAGAAATGACAGCAAAGCTTTACTCGTGTGCCTGTAATGTCAAAACCAGAAGTTGCCTGACTTTGATAAATCCAGGGTTTAAAAAAATTAAAAAAAAAAAATTCATCTTTTCCTTCGACACTCTAACTTAGGAATAATTTGCATGCACAAGATACATGAAATTTGATAGATTTTATCATGAAATATTTTCATGTGTGCCTGGCAAGAGGTGAGAAGACCCAGATTTTCTTATCTTGGTGCCTTCTCTGCAGCCTTCTCACTTTGCACCCTTGCTGCAGTTCAAATATGCCCTGCTCTGCACATGTAGAAAACATTATAGAAATCAAATACAATCTCTGTTAATCTTGAGAGGAGCAGAAGAAACAGTTTGATTGTGATGCACTACAAAACACAGTATTAATGTATGATGTACTACAAAACATAGTATGAATCCCTGAAATAATAGCAGAATAAGCACAAATGTTCTTAATCAATTTCTTCTAATTCTTATCAACAATAAGGAAAAAATCAGATGATAAAAATGCTTGAAGCATTTCAGTTTTCTCCACATGGCGTCTGAAAACAGACTTTGTTAGCAGATTGACTGAAATCTCTCTGGTTTTAGAGATGTGCGAATGGTTGTGAGAGGAATGCCTGAAACAAGTCACTTCTAGAGAAGCTTTGAACAATAAAGAGCCTCTGTTTTCCAGTGAATTGTGCATATGCACACAAACGCTCATCCATAATGTGAATTTAAAGTAATCCTGACGGGAGCGAGAGGGGGGAGGGACACATGGAAATAACTAGGCAGACTTTGACCCTTTGTGTCAGAAAACAAAGCCTTGTAGTTCAAATCTGAGATAGCAGTTCCCATTTGACATGGTTTCAACAGACGTACACGCCTCCTGGCTTAAGCCTGTCCCTAAAGGATACTAAGACCAAGCAAAGCTTGCTTACAAGCCACCCAACCACAACATGATGGTTTTAAGTGGAAACAAATGAATGGAATAGATGTAATTAAAAGTCCAAACTGAATTAGTCAAAATCACTACAGCTTCACTTTACTAAATCAGTGAAGGGCAGGAATGGAGCATCTGGAATAGCTGTTTGGCATAGGGTCACTGTGAAGATGAATTAGGGTTAATTTTCTACTGGAGTGTGGGTCAGGCACTGTGCTGTGGCAGAGCACTCAATTTACTGGGTATGTTTTGGCCTACTTAGAACTTTAGAAAATAAATATTACAATGTTAAATTAAATATGCTCTGTGACAAGGACTTGCAACATTGGGAGAATGTGATTTATATGCAATTGGCTCATATATACCATCTAATATGATATGCACAGTGTAATGAAAGCTCAAGGGTCTGATCTGCAGTGCAGAGATGCTTTACAATCCTCTTTCAGGTTGCACATTGTTTTTTCTTCCTCCTTTTCTTTTTTTTTTTTTAATGACTACATGAGTTAATTAGTGGTTATGTACTCTGTCTCTTTGCCTGGCCTAGCTTATCCCTACTGCTATAAATCTCTTTTCTTTCACTCTCTCAAGGATCATTACAACTTCAGCCAGCACTGAACAAAACTAATTGAAAGCCACCTGCTTTTAGGATCACCTTAATGAAAAATGAAGAAGTTAAGAAACAAAATTCAATCAACTTTCTAACAGTCTTTAATTTCCTATTAATTCACACAAATGTAGAGGCAGAAAACCCCTTACATTATCCCTTTTGTTTTCACTGCTGGCCTTATCATCCAGTTCTCCTTACATCTGTAGAATTAGAAATTATTATTTTTGTAACCTAAATCTCTCATCATTCTTTAATGTGGAACTAATAGTTTGACATTTCGTCTTTTTAACTGCTGCTGTACAAAAAAAAAAAAAAA